>SDVV010026321.1:0-12278 GCA_016164225.1 Gammarus roeselii | reverse complement strand
GAGATTGCTAGTAACGGCAGGGTTGTCAGTTCTTACGTGAACAGACCAAAGGAACAAATTGAAACTAGCAGAGATTGCTAGTAACGGCAGGGTTGTCAATTCTAACGTGAACAGACCAAAGGAACAAATTGAAACTAGCAGAGATTGCTAGTAAAGGCAGGGTTGTCAGTTCTAACGTGAACAGACCAAAGGAACAAATTGAAGCTAGCAGAGATTGCTAGTAACGGCAGGGTTGTCAGTTCTAACGTGAAGCAGAGATTGCTAGTAACGGCAGAGTGGTCAGTTCTACCGTGAACAGACCAAAGGATCAAACTAGCAGAGATTGCTAGTAACGGTAGGGTCGGCAGTTCTAACGTGAAGCAGAGATTGCTAGTAACGGTAGGGTCATCAGTTCTAACGTGAACAGACTTAAGGATCAAATTGGAATTATTTAATTCAAGCGACAAATTTGTACATTTTTCACTGGTCTTCACTTGTTGTAGGAAGAATCAGCGATACTCTGATTAATTGGAGCCGACATTTATTATCACGAATAATGAATGCATACACTGTTTTTGTTGTTGTTGCATGACTCATAACATTATGATAGCAAATCTTCCTTCGCGTTTAGAAAACACCTTACTGACCATACAGCGGCATCACTATCAAATTAACGCTGCCTATCAGAGCGGCGGCATCACTATCAAACTAACGCTGTCTATCAGAGCGGCGGCATCACCATCAAACTAACGCTGTCTATCAGAGTGGCGGCATCACAATCAAATTACCGCTGCCTATCATATCAGAGCAGCGGCATTACTATCAAATTAACGCTGCCTATCAGAGTGGCGGCATCACTATCAAACTAACGGTGCCCATCAGAGCGGCGGCATCACTATCAAACTAACGCTGCCTATCAGAGCGGCGGCATCACTATCAAACTAACGCTGCCTATCAGAGCGGCGGCATCACTATCAAACTAACCCTGCCTATCAGAGCGGCGGCATCACTATCAAACTAACGCTGCCTATCAGAGCGGCGGCATCACTATCAAACTAACGCTGCCTATCAGAGCGGCGGCATCACTATCAAACTAACGCTGCCTATCAGAGCGGCGGCATCACTATCAAACTAACGCTGCCTATCAGAGCGGCGGCATTACTTTCAAACTAACGCTGCCTATCAGAGCGGCTGGCAGGAGTTGGAATTCCAAAACCTAGTACATGATGCTTATGAGATCCCAGTCACCTATTTCCTTTCTTTCTGTGAACTGACAGCGTTGCCTGTTCGATGTCATCAACTGTTTATGATTGTTTCATCCTAGATTATTCAATGTTGATATCCTTCTTCACTAAAAGTATAGAAGCATGGTCGGACTGCCAACTCTTAAATCTCGTGCAAGCATGCATCTATTCTAGATCCTATACCATCCTACGAGAACTGCCCTTCAAGCCAACGAAAGAGTACACGGAAAAGAAATCATTGACTATATTTTAGGTGTCTTATTCCGGACGGTAATCAGTCAACACGCGAAGTAAAGAGAAGCGGTGTGCCATGCAGCGTCATTGCTGATGATACAGGTCCCGAGATGGAACTCAAGGGTTGTGGAGTACGGCAGAAATTATTCACATACTTGTTCCACTGGGACCTCTATTAAAGGTTTCCATTTCATTATGATATTGAGTACCATATATTCCTCCTATGCAACGAATGACTACATTTATATTGAGAGCGCGATGGGAATATAGCAGACCTATAGAGGCAACAATGCTTAGTTGTTACAACGTGCCATTGCCGTGCTATCGCGTATAAACAATATTGTTCGTTATGTTTATTGAAACATCGTTTTGGATGCAGAAGGTCTTGTTAATCACCTGTAGCCTCTAACAGCCCATTACAGGCCAAGAGGACCTGCCAAGCCCCGCCCACAGAAGATGCTTGTTCGTTCGGTTGAAAATTACATTGCCATTTTTGTGTGGGAAAGCAGGAAATAGATTTACGCCTCCTGCTTCAAGGAGGGGGAAGGGTGGGGGGGCTTGGACTGCTCGGAATGTTGTAATGACCGTTTCTTTCACACTATTATTAATTAGTTCCTGAAGGGGGCAGGGGTGTGCTTTGGGGTTATTGATGAAACGGGTAGGTAGGCTAGGGCTGATTAGTATAGGCTTAAATATTTCAAATCAAACATACTAAACAGTGGTATAGAATGCTGGTGATGATACCGAGGGCGGGCAAATGTGTGAAGCACAACTCCTCCATGATATTATTCTGAGCAAATGAACAAAGTGAGGCCTCAGGAACAATGAGTTTATTCTTAATTTGACGTTTTAAGGGTTATATATGCAGTTTTGATCCTCATTTAACTTAACAAAACGATGTTTATTCCAACATATTTGAATTAGATGATTACAACTATGACGACTAAAAACGCATTTAGCAGTAACTGTTCCATTTCCGTTCAGTTCGCCAGTTAATAGTTCCAAAACCAACCAACTCCCCCACCTCACTCGAGGAGTTGGTCATCAGTCTACCCTTAAGCAACCAACTCCCCCACCTCACTCGAGAAGTTGGTCATCAGTCCACCCTTAACCAACCCACTCCCCCACCTCACTCGAGGAGTTGGTCATCAGTCTACCCTTAACCAACCAACTCCCGCACCTCACCTGAAGAGTTGGTCATCAGTCCACCCTTTCTCCATATAACGTCTTCAACCCCTTTCTCCACGCCCATTCATCAGACTCACGAAGTACTCAATAATATTCTTCAGCAGCCGTTCATCAATTACCCCGTTCACTACATCCATTAGAGTGTTAGGGGAGGATGAGGAGGGTGGCTTGATGCGAACAATTCTGGAGCTTCAGAGCTGCTCTATGAATGTGGTTACGGCCTAAGGAGGTAAATGTTTACACGTGTGTCTATTGTTTACAGCAGACAGGACCAGGGGGAATACATCAAGACAATAGTTTTGTACAATGACCTAGAGACAATGTATCGCAATTTTAATTGATGACAGGAGTATACCCATTGGGGTATCATACAAGAGAAACCTTACATTGTGTCAATGGAGCATGTAAAGCCCTGATGATGTCTTCTGAAACATGTCAGTTATATCCTCAAGTCTGCAAGCCTGCACACATGTGTGAAACGAGGGAAATGGGTGGTGTGTCTGTGTGAACCCACAGCCTGCTAACTGCCTAATGCTTCCAAGAGGTGCCAGGCGCGTAATTTGGTCCATGGTTTAAGCCAAAATGAAGCCGTGTGAACGACTGCTTCTGAATAGAAAAGGTTATCGCGTTAACGCGATGCAGGCGGCCGAAGATGGTGAACAGCTCTGGCCGACAGCAACGATGTTAGGATACCTTAGGGGGGTAGGCTCACGTGTGGGCAAGATGCTCATTCGTTTTGTGAGAATATGCTCACGCTGTCGTCATAGAGGGCGATGTCTGACTTTAAAATAACCTTTGGAAAATATTCTTACTTTTTGAGCTAACATGAAATGTGACAACTACTGAATGACATTCAACGGTTGACCACATAGGAACTTTTTTTCAATTTTCATAACGACAAATTATGATAGAAATAATTGATATCATATTCATAGTTTTATTATTCAACAGACTATACCATGTTTATAATGATTTATGTACTGAATAACATACTGCAGGTACTCACCGTCCACGATATTCACGTCGCGATAAGTCTGTTTCTAAGCCGTGCAGATTCATATGAGAGAAAGTATTATTGGTTGCTCTATGTAGTTTGAAACAGAAACTAGCACGTTGTCAACGTATGATGCACGTAGCCAAAGTATGATGCACGCTACACGAATATGAGAGGCTTGATCCAGGTAACGGTGCTGGCCAATGTATTCAGCGCGCTCAGCTCCTCCCAACTCTTATCATGTAGATCTACATAAGCAATGGGATTTATCTTCTGCTCAAGTGTCGCCTTCGAGAGTACAGCATCACACGAGTCAAAACTTCTGTGGCAATTGAGTTTACTCTGAAAAGTGGAGCCTGGACATGCTGTGGCTGGGACAGCAGACGCTGGGAGCCTTACGAATCTGCTCCTGGGAGTCTGGACAAGCTGCTGCCGGGAGCTTGGACGAGCTGCTTCTGTAAACCTGGACACGCTGCTGCTGGGAGCCTGGACAAGCGGCTGCTGGGAGCCTGGACAAGCTGCTTCTGTAAACCTGGACAAGCTGCTTCTGTAAACCTGGACACGCTGCTGATGGGTTCACGGAATTGCTCCGTTGGCGGCAAACAGATAACATTATCATCGGAGAGAGACGGCGCACAGGCGATGGCCCTGCGCCCGCATGTGCCGTACGATGCACTAAGGTTTATAGCTCAATCACAGTCTTGTACATGACTGGGGGGGGGGGAATTGTTGCCAGCAAAGGTGCCATTCAAGGTAACCCAATTGTCATGGCTGCCTACGCAATAGGAATTAACCCGCTCTTAAAACTTATGCAAAATTTTCTAAGGAATGGGATTCCTGATCCTGTGATTCCTGTTGAAGAAGTCGAAGAAATGGACGGCTCGTCAAGATACTTGTCCATCACTGCAGGGGCTGGTGGCTCGTCCGCTGACTTGTCCAGCACTGCAGTAGTTGGTGGCTTATCCGCTGATCGTTCCACCGCAACAGGGGCTGGTGGCTCGTCTCCTGTCGTGTCCACAGCTGCAGCAACTGTTGGCTCGTCCGAGGACTTGTCCACAGCTGCCGTGGCTGGTGGCTCTTCCAGTGACTTGTCCACAGCTATAGGGGCTGGAGGTTCGTTCGCTGACTTGTCCACTGCTGCCGTAGTCGGTGGCACAATAGGGGCTGGTGGCGTGGGTGCTGACATTTCAACCACTGCACGTGTTCGTGGCTTGACAAATGCAGGTGCTGGTGGTTCATCCGCCGACATGTCCAAAGCTATTGGAGCTGGAGGCTCTTATACTAACATGTCCATCTCAGTAATATCGGGACGCTCGAAGAAATTTAATCCATGGCAGCTTAATGGCGGTGATCCTCTAAATGTTAAAGTGATCGCATTTGCGAATGACATATCAGTCTCAGGAACTCTAGAGCATTTGCAGCTTTGGTGGGAGGCTCTCGAGGAATGTGGTAGCAAGTTTGGTTATCACCCGAATGCATCCAAATCCCTTCTTATTGTGAAGGACGACAAGTTAATTGTTGCTAAAAAAATCTTTGGTGACAAAGACAAAGTTAGTAAGGACAATGACAATGACGAAGTTTTTAAGATCAATGTCAGTCGAACAGCAACGCTTTCTTAGATCCTCCCTCGGGACGGAAGATTACAGAAACAAATTAGCAAAATCCAAACTAGAAACGTGGTGCGATCAACTGGAAAAATTGTCCCCG
Organism: Gammarus roeselii; assembly: GCA_016164225.1. NCBI lineage: Eukaryota > Metazoa > Arthropoda > Malacostraca > Amphipoda > Gammaridae > Gammarus > Gammarus roeselii. Next base: position 6,932 of record SDVV010026321.1, on the reverse strand, counting down.
TTCGCTGAGACGGAACCTCACGCAGCGTACACTGCGTTCACATTTGGACTGAAATATCGCTGGTCATATCTGATGCAAACGATGCCAGGCATTGAGAATCTTCTGAGACCACTCGCAAGTGTCGTTGCTAACGGATTTATTCCTGCTCTGATCGAAAAGAAGGTCTCTCCTCGATCAAGAAACCTGATGGCTCTCCCTGCTCGACTGGGGGGCATGGGATTAGTGAACCCTGCAGAAATGTCTGAGGATGAGTTACACAACTCTGTGACTATTACCAGCTACTTGGTAGAAGACATCGTGATGCAGAATAACAATCATTCTTCTACTGCCGAATCAACAAAAGTTACACTAAAGAAGATCTCCCAGATGAGAGCAGACAAACTTGATGCACGACTCGAGAGTACATTGGAATCAATAAGGCTTGATTCTACTCAGGGTGGTGACGAAGAGAAAATGATTGAATGTTGCCGAGAGAAAGGTGCGTCAAACTGGTTGACTTCCCTTACACTTGCTGACAAAGGGTTTGCACTCAGCAAGCAAGAATTATGCGATGCAGTTCTGTTGAGATAGGAGCTCGACCTGGATGGGCTACCAGAGCGATGTCCATGTGGTGAAAGTTTTTCAGTAAATCATGCCATGATGTGAAAAAAAGGTGGCTTCGTTACTCTACGTCACAGTGAGATTCGTGACATAACTAAAGAAATGTTGAATGAAGTGTGTCACGATGTTAGATCTGAGCCAATTCTAGCCCCCCTCACAGGTGAGAACTCCCGTCTTCGGTCATCAGACGAGAGCGACGAGGCAAAAGTTGACATCAGCGCTCGTGGGTTCCAAGTCCGTGGACAAAGAGCATTCTTTGACGTAAGGGTATTTCACCCATTTGCTCCGTCCTACCGACACAAAAGTCTACAGGCAACTCATCATCAGCACGAATCTGCAAAACGATGAACATACAATGATAGAATTCTCCGAGTCAAGATGGGAAGTTTCACTTCATTGATATTTTTGACTTCAGGAGGGATGTCATCCGGATCAGAGTGCCATGCTTTCTATCGCAAACTCGCAGGGCTTCTCGCTGAACACAGATCATTGCCCAAATGTACTGTGACTGCCTGGCTGCGATGCCGACTCAGTTTCTCCCTACGCAGGTCTGCCCTCATCTGCCTTCGGGGAACGAGGACGCCGTATAGGGTTGAGTCGCTGAGTGACAGCAATCGATGCCACGGTGGCAACGGGGCAACTAAACTAATGATGGGGTTAAGATTTGCTGTTTTTTCTGATGCATTGCCCAATAAATATCCCCCTCTATTATGTAGGTAATTTTAAGGTGGTTGTAGGTCACAGTCATTAGCGGGGAAACGTGTGACTTCCTATTATTTCCTTGAGGAACACAAATTCTACAGGAACAGGTGGTTTAGCAATACAATAACTGGAAGACAGCCTTATAGTTACCTTGTCTTATATCAGCACAGTTATTAACACCTCCATAGCAAGTGAAACTTTTCCAGAGATCAGTGGAACAAGAATGAACCATCCAACTTCAGACCGATCAGTCTTCTGCCTGTCCTATCCAAAATTCTGAAAAAGGTAATATCTATCCAATTGATTGATTACCTCAAATCAAACAAGCTGTTTGATGACTGGCAGTTAGCTTATCGGCGAAAATTGTCAACAGGAGACCCACTTATGAGCATCACTGAAGATCTTTACAAAAACTTTGATGAGGGGCAGATATCTCTGCTGGTATTGCTAGACTTATCGAAAGCATTTTACAGTGTAGGCCATACAATTCATTTTGCCAAGCTCCGCAACATTGGAATATACCCTACTTGGTTTGAAAGTTATCAGATGAATCGGCAACAATCAGTTAAACTCGATAACGCAACTATGTCAAATTCGGCAACAGTTGCTTTTGGGGTCCCTCAAGGTTCGATACTTGGCCCTTTGTTGTTCCTGGCTTTTGTAAATGCATTCACGAAAACCGTCAGATCTGAATGCGCTGAAAGATGACGCTGAGACAGCCGTAACTAATCTGAAATCTTGGTATGATAAAAATGGACTCAAGTTCAACTCTGAATAAAGAAAATGCATCTTGTTCGGCTCGAACTCGAAAATAACAGCATTTCCGATGAATTTCTCTCTCAGGATAGGCAAATCTGACAGTCCTGTTGAAGATAAAGTTATAAGTCTGGGAGTATGGTTTGATCCTGATCTTTCCTTCAAACACCACGTACCTACTCTGCGTTACAAGTTGAATGGAACACTTTTGTTCCTAAGCTCCGCAAAAAAAAAAATGGATTTCAGATCAAGATTACTGATTGTCCACGTTTTAGTATTTTCTCACATTAACTACTGTCTTTCAATTTTGGGGAAATGCACCAAAACTCAAAGAGAGAAAGTGCAACGTTGTATAAACTTTGCGGCAAGAATAGCATGCGATGGTAGCCACAGAAAACGAGACCAAGTAAGTTCTCTCCTCGAAAAATTACGGTGGCTCAATATCGACAGCAAACTGGCACTCCAAGAGTCGATCAGAATTCATAAAGATCTTCTAGGAAAACATTCACCAGGCAGCCAAAGGTACATATATTCTTGAGGTGAAAAGAACAATCGATTCACAAGAAATAATGATACTCTGCAAGTGGAACACAGGAAAACAGAAACTGCCTGTCGAGCTTTTTCGATCACTGGACCAAAATCCTGGAACAACCTCCCAACAAGCCTCAAGAATCTTGAATCCAACACGTTCTTCAAGAATAGGCTTAATGAACATCTATTGACCGATCAATTCAAAACGGTAACTTTGCCCACAAACACAAGCTGAATACATAATACCAGTCCCCAGAAAAAGCATTCTGTTCTTGAGCATGTCCGAAACCACCACCACCATAACTCTCAACATTGAGACACCATCTAATCGTTTCTACTCTGACGATACATATGTTTTCTAAGTTGCTACCGATCACAATTGTCTTTGCCAATTACCATACGTGTTACCTAGCTTTTTGTCTATTACTATGTTTTAAATGTTCCAGTCGTTTTAATATAATTAAAATACGAACTCGGTCTTTTTCAGGAACGATAGGCAGCTTCCAACTTCGACAAAACGTTAACTCGATTTTAATATGATTCATTGCATTATTTCTAACAATTACCGTACCATTTTGGATGATACAATCATTGCCTTATAAGCTAATATTTTGCTTTGTCTTCTATAACAGAAGTATATTAATCCGACTTGTGTACTCCAGCATTATATTATTCTGATTGTCGTTCATTTAATAATTTCCTAGCGGTCTTGAAGTGTGTATATTGTATATTTCAGTTGTTTGGTATGTATTTTATGTATAACTTTTGTTTGTATAACTCATGTCGCCTATTCACCCCTACATTATTAAAACAATGGTTTAGACCCATCTTTACAATATGTTAGCGCTATTTGATCTCCCAACCCTATTTTGAATTCATGTTTTCTATATAATTCATGTCGTCCATCCACATATTTGTCATCGTACAATAATGTAGACTACTCATTACATTTGTCATCTCATTACAATATGTTAACACATTTTGATGTCCCAACCCCATGTTCTCGGGACTCTTACCACATGCATGCGTGATTTCCCACCCCATGTTCTTGTTATTTCCTACACCCATGTAGTTTGGTATTTATCCACCCAAGTATTTCTTATTTTTCATCCTCGCGTGTCACTGGTTTTCCCAACGCTATGTAGTCGGAATTATTTTGTCAAAATAGATATTTTATATATGTGCACAGATGATACTATTGTAAATAATATTTCGCTCCATGTAATCCAAACCGGCGGCCCCTAGAGATGAGCTGTGACGAATTCAAATTGAACTCTCGTTTTCGTTAATTAAAATAGCGTAGTTGATAATGAAGTTTCATGTCTTACGTCTAAGAATTTATTTATTTCCCAGAAATTGAAAACCCATTGCCAGACGATGAAAATAAATGATTTAATAATAATAATATTACTCATTTTTTTCAAGTAATATGAATTGCTAAGTAATGTGGAGTCACATGGCCTGGGGCTAATGAACTGCTTATCCAGAATGCACAGGACGCCAGTCCGCATGCAATGTTGGATGTTCAGTCCCCACTCGTACAGCGCATTATTCGTCCATACCACTTTCTATAAATCTTAATTAGGCACTTCTAATAACGCAATTCAATAATGTTTGATTCTCGATTGTATATTTTGCTGATGAAAGATGCACTGAAAGAAATACTGGTGGAGGCCTATTAAAAAAACGCAGACCAAAGATTACACGTCGTTGTCGCTGACACTCCAAGGGAGCAACGGACACAGGACCATTTCAATTGAGGTAGAGGAGGCAACTTAATAAAGATGTGCCATTAAGTGAGAATGTATTGTTTTTTACAGCTTTGGGGAGCTCTCCCAAGCCCGTGGTGTCGCTCCTCCCAACTGGATGGTCCTAGCATAGCTGGGTTTCTGTCATGTTGCAACGCTCCTCCCAACTGGATGGTCCTAGCATAGCTGGGTTTCTGTCATGTTGCAACGCTCCTCCCAACTGGATGGTCCTAGCATAGCTAGCTGGGTTTCTGTCATGTTGCAACGCTCCTCCCAACTGGATGGTCCTAGCTTAGCTGGGTTTCTGTCATGTTGCAACGCTCCTCCCAACTGGATGGTCCTAGCATACCTGGGCTTCTGTCATGTTGCAACGCTCCTCCCAACTGGATGGTCCTAGCATACCTGGGCTTCTGTCATGTTGCAACGCTCCTCCCAACTGGATGGTTCTAGCATAGCTGGGTTTCTGTCATGTTGCAATAACAATTGGGCGAACATACAGTCGTGGAAGGAGCAACATAATCTCATAAATTGTTCCCAGTACTTAAATTCGAATAACTTGTGTTTCAGACGCATCAAGACCTCTGCGCTATATTACCCAACTAATGTCTAGCACAATTACGATAGCGCTTGAAGGGGTTTTAAATGGTTGATTTTCTATTTTTGATCGTTAAGTTCACTGATTGTCGATAAACACTATCTGCGTGTGATTGTAAGTGTATTGTGCTTGCATATAAATGCAAGAGGAAGTAGATGTCATTTGACGAAAATCTATTTATGAATATTCTTCTCGCACATGCTCCATCAGATTGATATTTAAAAGGTCCAGAAAACTGAGCGCCGGAAAACGCCTGATAGGACATGAATTAATGATTGCATCCTTAGTAGTTGTTTTACGTGTTTGTTTACACAGCACTGTAGGTTATTATACTGCTGCTGTTACAGTGCAATAACACATGTCAAGTGGAGGCTGCTGCGTGTGTGATCAGATATATCGTGAAGTCCAAATATTGAGCGCAAACACAGCCAAAAGATGTTTAGCCATTACCCTATCAAAGATGGGTAGATCAGGATCAAAACAAATGTGCCTGGAGTGGACGGCAGCCGACAAGTGGACATCTTGAGCTGTGCGAGGAGAGGGAAGGGGCTGGCAAGCGAGGCGTATGATGAGAGGTAGTGTTCATGGATGCACAAACCGACTGCGTCGTTTGATTTACACATGTTCTGTTGCATTACTGCTGCAAGAAATAGCGATCAAAATGGGAGAATAATGCTGTATAAAAAAAATCATCCCTGGTGCTAGACAAGTCAGACATCTTGGAGTAAATGTTGTTTTCGAGTGCAGTTTCATGGAAAAATTTCCATTCAACCTTATGAAATAAAATTGAAGTTATTCCTTGGCCTTTCTCTTGATTGGTCATGCAAAACAATCTTGTTGTAGCCCGGCGTCGTATTGACTGCTCCTTAGCCCTGACACGACGGCCACCAGAGAGGCGTTTTGCCCTGTGTTTTCTTAGTTGACCGTGAACGGTCTCACGCTAACCCAAAGCTGGTTTACTTTCCGTCCGAAACGGCGACACAAAAACTGAAATGTTACGTGTTCCACTCCGCTGGCTGGACGAATCAGTCAAAACAGAAACATACGATGACGATTAGGGCTATATGTTATATTTAAATACGTATCTTATTTATAATACCAGAACCATAAGAACATTTGGACATGAAAATAATTTTTTAATGCATTCAGCCATGTTTAAATTGTTTGCTGAGCACGTCACAGCTTCGTCTTTTCAAGTTCACCAGAACATTAGCGTAGATGAAGCTGAAGCCATTCGGGGTGACGCCGGTAAACTTTGCCGTGTCGCCTTTCCAATTCCTAATGAGTTCAGCATAAGGCGACACTATTTTGATGAGTTGGGTGTCGCATGGGAACCTAAGACCATAAGGCGAAACGTCTTAGTACTTTTGTCGCCCCGCCCTCATGACGTGTGGCGAGAGAGTCGCCCCATTGACCGCCTCACATCTGCGGATGTTTTGAATGACGTTCTTCCAGGGCGGCGATGTCAGAAACAAATCGCCTCTGTTATGCATTCGTTAAACCTCGCCCCTGCCAGGCGCCAGTTATGCCTCGCCCCTGCCAGGCGTCAGTTATGCCTCACCCTGCCAGGCGCCAGTTATGCCTCGCCCCTGCCAGGAGCCGGTTATGCCTCGCCCCTGACAGGCGCCAGTTATGCCTCGCCGTGCCAGGCGCCAGTTATGCCTCGCCCCCGCTAGGTGCCAGTTATGCCTCACCTCTGCCAGGCGCCAGTTATACCTCGCCCCCGCCAGGCGCCAGTTATGCCTCGCCCTGCCAGGCGCCAGTTATGCCTCGCCTCTGCCGGGTGCCAGTTATGCCTCGCCTCTGCCGGGCACCAGTTATGCCTCGCCTCTGCCAGGCGCCAGTTATGCCTCGCCTCTGCCGGCACCAATTATGCCTCGCCTCTACCAGGTGCCATTTTTGCCTCACCTCTGCCAGGCGCCAGTTATGCCTCGCCTCTGCCAGGCGCCAGTTATGCCTCGCCTTTTCCAGGCGCCAGTTATGCCTCGCCTCTGCCAGGC
>SDVV010026320.1:0-12278 GCA_016164225.1 Gammarus roeselii | reverse complement strand
GCATCTCTCAGTGAGTGACCAGCATCTCTCCGTGAGTGACCAGCATCTCTCAGTGAGTGACCAGCATCTCTCCGTGAGTGACCAGCATCTCTCCGTGAGTGACTACCATCTCCCCATTGCCCAGCTGCAAACATGGGAGGGGGGAGTACTGGTAAGGTGTAATGTCCAGACAGCCCGAGTAGTGAGCGCAATGCATCGCCTCGAGCCAGCCACGAGTCTGGAGCATGCGCATGCATTGGTAACCAGTCGGTCAGTACTACCATGACGCAATGCCATTCGCCCGTCGCCATAGTATGGGGTTGGATGAGGGGGATGGGGGGCTATCCCTACGCATCTCTAACGATCCTTCTGTAGCTCCTACCGCTATGGGTCGAAGAAATAAAAGACGAAAGTATGGAAAATACCTCCTATTTCACAATATATGTATTACCTCCTAATTCGCAAGCTGTGTTATGTTAATATTAACGATTATTGTTTAGATATAGACGGTTTCAAGGGTTAGGATTACCCCGTGATACATAAGATGAATTATATTGCGCAAGTTCCTGACGAGGGCCAAGGCATTTTAGATGCCGAAATTGGTGAGCCGATTAGAGCATCGACACCAATCGACTACCTCCCATTCGTACACGCTCATATGTTATATTAATAAGCGACGTACTATAGCTCACAATTATATATTTCACTCATTCATCCACATTAGTTTTGCATCGGGGTAATCGGTATAAATCTCAAATAATTGTTTCTCCCCCCACACAGTTCGCGTTTTAACACATCAACTGCGTATTCGTTTGGTCTATTGGCTTCATGACGATTCAGCTCAGTATCGCATTGATTTATTATACATTTTAGATGGTTAGAAATCTTTAGTAGTATTTCATTTATTGCTTCGATCCGTAGACTTATAACTAAATCTTCTTGTTAGACATAGCGAACATCTTCTCCACCTCATTTTTTTAATGGAAGGGGTATGACATCGAATCAATTCATCATATTTCTTGCTGGAGGTAACATTCCCATTCAAAATATTAGCACAGGTATCAGAAATGTACAAAATACTTCTATCACTGAATCGCTTGAGGCATGTTTTCAGCTCGTCATGTTTCATTTTCAAAATTTTTGAAACAAAGTCATATATTAATTTGATTTTATTGTACCATTTTACGCTTCTTGCATACGATATCGTTTTATTATCCCATTGTTTAATACGACTCTTTTTAACTTCACATGGTATTTCTTCACATAACATCTCCTTGGTATTACTGGTACACGATTCAACATCACTGACATTGGGTTCCAATTCACTTAATTCATCATATGCTCTACCCCTATTTTCAGTAGCTTCCATATTTTCATTATATTCGATATTATCTAAAGCTTGAGTTTTCTCCCCACAGTTCGATTCAGTCATCTTCACCCAATCTTCATATGTAGTATGATTCAATGTATCTTCATGCCTTTCACCGTATCGGGCCTCAACCGAAGCCGATTTGCTTACCGCAGCTGTGGGTAACTCACTATCTTCATCGTTCTCACCCCGTCGATTACTTTCTTCCTCATTATTTTGGAGACCCTGGTCCTATTCAACATGTTCTATCAATACTCCCTTTACATCCATAGAGCTTTTATTTCTCTAGTTTATTTATGAGATTATCATGTTCAAGATGATGGTGTCGTTTGATATGGAACGAAAACCCGAACGTGGAACCTGACTTGTTTAATTTTATTTCCGCACTGCAAATAACACATATCCCCGTTGTGTCCTTTACGTCGAACTGGTAAAAATAGCTCAAATGTTCAGCCCAGTGGCAAAATTTTACATGTATTAAGCATCAATCATTGACTTAATACCTTACATATAAATAAAACTTGAAAATTTATACATAATTCTTGGTTAAGTTAGGTTACGTATGTTTCTGTGAGGGGGTAACGCAACCATGCAATGCGATGTAAGTAATTGGTGGTTTTCAAATGATTAATATGACTCTTGAAATGGAATGTCATTATAATATGCACATGTAATGCAAATAATAATGCGCACAAATGAAATAAAATACACTCAACCTGGCAATGGGACGGGGTCGTATACGTATAAATATATGTCCATCTATACATGGTTTCGACAGTGCCACTATATATTGAAATGATGCTGATGTTAACAACTTTTCATATGGGGATCTACAATAAAACAAATATCATTTGCCAATAGCCAATGCTACCAGAAAATGTCGAATATTTTTTTCAACAAATGACCTATCGACCATTAAGAACGGTTTTGTGGGTAGAAATATGTGTTCATACAGGCAATATCCAATTAAAAATGACGTGCCCTGACGCGAAAAACTGATCCACAACAGAATACTCGTCGCCTCTCTGACAACGTTCACTTAACCAATTTCGGAAAGCCTTTGCAATATGTGTTACTTATTACCTAAAAGATTATAGGCTATGATACTTGCATAAGCAAAATCGATTGGATAACTTAGACCTTCGCTTCCGCTTGAGATTATAACTATTAATTTCCAAAAACTTGTAATCCACTTAGCGTCGGCGGAGCCACCACTGCGGAGAAGGGATTAGTTTCTTGTTCACCAGAGCAGTGACGCAGGGTTCAATGATCCGTGAATCAGGGTAAAGCACTCGTTTAGAGACTACTGGGGATTTGGCCTTTTATAGGGTTATAAGAAACATTTGATTCCACTGTGCACATTCATGTTCATTTTGGGAGAAACCCTGACAACTGTAATTGACTGTAATTGACTATTGACAATACCAGTTACAATGCTTAAATAATAAGCAGACGGACTGCCATGCCGACCCTTTTCATAGAGATACGATGTGAATGAATGGTTGGGAGATGGAAAATGAGAAATCATTGTCCCATAGTGTGTTCAAAGATTATTCGTGCAAACTTCACATCATTAATTTACGTATTTGATGTTCGTATAAATCCAAATCAATTCTGTTTGAGTTTATTGTAATAAAATTGGTCACATTCTGTGTATATGTTCAACTATTATATTGTAATTACAATAATGTTGATATATATTGTTTTAAAATTGAAATGTTTGTCTTATGAATGCAAGTTACTAGCGTGATATATTTGTGATGCCTCCGTCACTGTATTAGGATATGTACATATGAAGTTATTCGCAAGCAATTCATCCGAATAATCCAACAATATGGCATATAGCTCATACAATACAAAACAATCACTCGGTTCTGTTCACACGATTTGTTTTTTGCCATGTCCTGTGGAAATTACGATTCTCAAAGAAGGACTCGGGAGTATTAAGTTGTGACAGGAAAACGTATAAAACGCACACAAATGAATCAATTTGAGAATTGCCCAATAAATGATGGGGCAATTATATATTTTTTTATATTCTATCACAATATAGATTGAAGCACTTAATGTATGGATAATATTTGTACCGATGAATAATTTCTCTTCAGTGTACCATTACAAATACAAGCTAATAAAGTGAATGAAATGATATGTTGTCGTCCGGTCCCGAACTGTATCTGTTAACATGTTGCGAACAATAATTGCTCAACTAATCACATATTACCCAATTAAAACATAATAATCTTCCATTTCATTTAATCGTAGCCCCGATTTAATGATGCTTTACTTTGCGCCACTCTCTCGTGACAATACGGATTGTAAAACACACCAAAGATTAATTAATTACTAAGAAACTGAAATTGGACGAATACAAAATCCCTGAATGTTCGTGTTTATTCGTTTATTGTCTCCGCAAATACTGTTTCTAAATTAAAATACTATTGTATATTGTCCTTTGAGCGTAAGCACATAATTTATACTTGTCATATATCATTTAATGGCATGTCACAGTTATCGATCGTTACAGCAAAATATTGATTTTAACAGATCCACTAATTTATAATGACGAAGCCTTTGTTTAGATAGCCACCATTCCGTCATTATTCAATATGGAAGTTACTCCTGAATAAAATATAAACGCTTTATCTATAAAAATAATGTAGACGGCCGCGTGGTTTATATTTTTGTTCCACGTGAAGTCATTAAATTGCACATATTTATTTGATGTAGCGTCTCAAGCAAACCTGTTTTTCAGAACAATTCTCGTAACCTCCCTTCAACTTATCGCTGCCAGTTACTGTGCCCTCTTGAAGTCATGTCATCCTAGACACGCGTACTTCCAACCGCACAAAGCAGCTGCCCTTGATTACTTCGTTCAAATGCCCAATAAAAAGAGGCTTGGGATATTTCTAAGAACTTTCGACAACTTTGCTCATTACCGAAGTTTACTGGCAGTCCACAATCGGGAAGTGCAATGACAGTCGTTAAGAGTTCACGCAGGTTAGGAGAGTATTTCGATGAAACTTTAACACTAATACGGTACACAATATACAGACTACATCAAGTAGTATTGTTAGAGACAGCGGGTGTGTGTGTTGCGTGTATGCGTGTATCGTGTCCGTCGGTATCTATTGTTTCAGCACCAATGCCGAACAATAAACCAGAAGAATTTATCTTCTGATCAGATATTTTTCCTAACGACAAATAATGGCCGTGTCACTAACTAAAACCAAAGCAATTTTACGTCTTGACTTTCGAAAAAAATCTTTTAATACGAAACGCCTTTTCTTATGAAACGGAGTCATAGGCTGGCGTGAACAACCGCAGTTCGATTGTTCATGGCAGCTCAAGAGTTATTTATTCGTCGCCAAGCGTAACTACGCGTAACCAAGGTAATTGTTTCAAACCAATGTATCATTAACATTATCCCTATAATACGTCTTTGATGGAATACGTTCAATTACTTATTGGTGTAGGGAAATCGTTCATATCCATCTACTGATTTGCTTTCATTGAGATAAAAATACCATCATAAATTAATTATGGATTCATTTTCAATTGCAAATTCGGGTTAAGGGCTTGATCCTAATCACGGCATATCTATTCTAATGGGCAACATGGATTGTTGGGAAAAAAAATCACATTTGAATTTGTGGCAACTATCCGTGGTGTGTCAGAGCTTCATTGCTCTATTCATAATAGGAGTAAACCAAGGTTTAGTGAGAATGTGCCATCTCACAAGTGGCTTTAAGGTTAGGAAAGACAGGCATCACTAACTTAAATCAATTATTTTATCATGCTCACTGATTTTGGCAGCCAGTAGGGAGAACTAATAGTCTCAATCAGACACAGTTGTAAATGTCATAAAACGTCTTTGAAATACAAGTACTTTGAACTACAACATTTGTCGTCACAAATAGGTGTTACAAATATGAACAGCTCATTTCGGTGGTTATGAGTGTCGGGAACAAGAGTGTCGGATATACCACAGTTAAAAAAAGAAAATACACATGAAATTAGCCGTGCCAAAAAAAAGGGGTTCCATTACTAGTTTTCTTACTCAAAAATAAAAATAATTCATAAAAAAATATTCTATGTTAACATATACAGTCCAATAATGGAATGGATAACTAAATTTGACAAATAACAAATATTTTTTATTTTTTGTTCGTGTACTCTCACATTTAGTAGCGTTTATTTTTCAAATCCAATCAGATCTCTTATATAATTTTGCAAAATAAAATTTTGGGAGATCAGTTGCAGAAACATTTTGTGTATGGAATATATGCGCACCTAACATTAACAATATTATTCTGCTTCTACAAGATACATATGAATAATGTTTCATTCCAGCATGTCCCAGCGATGAACAGAACTTTGCTTAAGCCCGTAATCATTTTAATAAATAAGAACATACATTTTTTCGGACACTGAAATTTTCACCGGCAAAATTATTGTTACGCAATATGATGCGTATATTCACGTTGATACTATAAAATAAAGTTCAATTACGGCAAAATTAAACACATGTAGGAAGCAAGATCACGTTGGAATTAAGTGACGGATACTATTGATTTTTACCCAGAGTATCTCATACACAATCAGTTAAAATTATTTGCGTGAAAGTAGGAGTAGCTTCTATTATTTATTGATTGGTTGTTTCCTGGGTATATAATTCAATTCATTCCTAGTAGTCTTCCACTAAACATGAACAATGACTAATCGCCACAAGCAACGCTGGAGAACCACTGGAATGCATTAATCATTGTACCCTCGGGCAGTGTCGTTACTGATTATTTCTTTGGGGAATTGATTAATTCGAAGAAAAGTCCTACCATTGAGGAACGTTGATACCGCTAATTGCGTATTTGCATTTCAGTATTCAATTTTAATATCATTTGCATATGTAGTTTAGTACCTTACTTTAGTTGTTGCATTAAGTTTTGACACATATTAATTTAAATGTTATGTTGAGTGCCAAATGACAAGAAATATTAAAATTTGGCATGTCGTATTTACACAAAACAAAAACTTCCGATACACCTTTCATCAGGCCTTGTCATTGTAGATAGTTCCTCCAGATGGTCTCCGATGCCCTTCAGGGACAACCATTTAATCTATGATCACTTATTTATATTGACATTTATTCATAAAAAAAAAATCAATGTGAGAAAATAGAAACAATTCCATTTTACACGTCACTTACATGACCCAATTCTAGCTACGCCAGAACAGAAATGTGAAAAGCTTGGAAATGAAAATTCATATCATCAACAATCGTATAAATTTGATGTTAGGCAAGTTAGGTCGAGATGTAAAATGAAACATCAGTTTATGGAGACGTTGAATTACATCTCATAGCAAGTTACTAAATTAATTTTGAAATCTCTATATGAAAAGAAACAAATAGCTTTGCTTGATTGTTGAAGCCGCTGAGACATCAAGTAATTTCCAAAACCATGATTATCAGATGTATACTAAATGTTTGGAAGTGCAGATGCGAGCTAAAAAAAATCAAATACAAGCATCTGAATGAAAGGTTTTACTGAAAGTCAGTAAAACTTTTCAGTTATCAAATGGCACTGGAATGCCGATGGAGGCCGAAGTATAGCGCATTATGTTCAATCTTTTACCATGCAGTGGCTATTATTCTCTTTTATGTTATGCCTAATAATCATTCACGGAACATTTCATGTGAATCTGAAGAGTAGGCATTTAACGAATTTTCGCTACGTAGGAACTACATCGATGATGAGTATTGGTAGGAAATGTATTTGTGACAGCGTTTTTTTGCAAATGAGAAGCCAAACTAAGACTTACATGACTCTTGCAAAAATTACCAAGTCTCGCCAGCATATTTTTTCTGTGCAGAAGCCCTTTTTTCATCAAAGTTATCCAGAAAATTTATACAAAAAAAACGTGATTGGTGTAGCAATTTTCCAGTATGTATTTCACGTCTATTTGAAATGAATGTCAATGATCATTTTCTTTCTTTCCGATTAGCCAAATAGCGCTGGGAACACATGAACGTAAGCCCCAAAACTTGATTAAGCCTGTTCCATGACATGCTAATCAACAGGTCCCTCTTAAGGCGTTGATCACTGATGTAATTTGTAATATTTAGCTTCTATAGAAAAAAAATATCCTTAACACAATTTCATCACCATGAAATTTGGGTTTGATGGTGGTACTTTGAAAACATTAACTTGTTAGCAGATCGACGTCAGGGTTTTATTGTCGTGTAGCATTTTAGATCACAGATAATTCAGTGCCGCTTACTACTTGATGTAGATAGGTAATCAAGCTGACGATCCTGTGTGAGGTGGATTACAAATTGTAATTTTTTTTTATATGAAATTTTCCAAAATCTCTAGAAATCGGCAATAATTAATGAGTTTTTTAACCACCAATCGTGTCGGAAAGCGTCTGGGAGCATTAAGACTAATCTGGGAAGTGTACCTACTGAATGTTAGGGAACAAACTGGTAATCACGCTCCGTGCGCTTAAAAAAACGGCAACACAACACGTTTGCCTGCAAACTCACTGGCATCATTACCACCACTGCTGTTGCCACCACCCAAAACACCACCAAGAACATCTCGTCACTCTCTGTATCACCCTAATCTGCTATACCATCACTGCCAAAATTTGTCACTCCAAGCACTGACGCTCGCAAATCGCTGTACCAAAGAACAGTTGAATGAATATTCATGGACTAAGTATCTCCAGAGTGCAAGTGAAGCAGATGACCCTTTTCTGTGCAGTGGTCAAGGGTTCCACAATTTTTCAGCTCCAAGTAGGAATAAACCGTGGAACAGAGAACCGTGCCTGGGGCCTGGCAAAATTATTTATACACTGCCCTGCTCTCGGAGCAAGTTTCCCCAAAGACGGATAAGTTAACGCATCAAATAGCACTTTGGGGAAGTGCCTTTCAAAATGCAAGAAGCCTCTTAGGAAAGAGTGGAACTCGTCCCCATCTAAAATGCATGGGGATGATGCGCATGTAGAATCGACGCTGTTCGGTGAAGACGTTTGGAAACTCGGGACCCGCGTGCAACTAATTAAGATGAAGTACCGTCTACGGAAGGAATACGATCAGCGTGATGCAAAGAGCGAAAAGGACGTCAGAGCGCGGACTGTCGAGACTGAGGCCAGCACAAGGCAAGCCCGTGGTGGGCACCGGAATGGGGGTAGCTGTTGGGATCCCCTGATGTAGTTCCGAAACAATGGTTTTGTGGTTGCAGCAGTTAAAAGCCCATGATGGAGTTTCAAAACAATGTGATTGTAGGAACAATTCAGATCGCCTCTTCCAATTGTTTCGGATTGCTGATGGATGCAAACACGCTGATTTAGTTGCACGGCGAGAGACGTGGCTCTTTCCTCTGTGGAATAAAATATTCTGTCACTATCAATGTCTTCGGATACAGTGTCCAATATAATTAGGATGGGGAGGCCACATTTGGGTCTGACCTCTGCTCTGTTCCCGTAAACCTCAAATAACAACCTCGAAGAGGCCTCAGAATGCATGGTCACACTTGGTATTAGACTGGGAAACCGAGACTATCATCGAGTGTGTTTGGGAGATTTTAATGCTTGATTCGTGCCTCAAGCGGCCAAGTTCGTGGAGATTCGAATGTTTTTCACTGAATATAATGGGGCTTTTCAGGACACATGATACGCATATTGATGTAAATCACGACAACCTATCCACGTCCTGGGTTTTTGCTATTGCTCTTTCCTCGTTGTATTTAGATGCAACCTTTCTTGTAACATGTTTTATGGCGTGTTTTGAACTTATCACTGTGTTATAGGGGTTAATCTAAGTGTAGATAGAATGAAGAGCCGTCTGCCAGTTGATTCGCGCAGGAATAAATAAATTGACTGAAACTTTGAAAACAGGGTGACTTCGAATAAAAAGTGAGAACATGATACCCATCTATAGAACTTGCCTGATAGGCTTCTCAGAATGAACAGAGGAGCTGATAACGTAAAACTGAATGACTTGTGTGTTTTCATTGATGATTGTTAAGAATTTGGAATGAGGAAACCGAGTAAAAATGATTTCCCGGGTGAAATGAACGGGCAAAGGAACTGAATGGTGACGTATTAGACGCTTTGTTGCACTAGTGTGTTGTTGGCTATTAAAAGAGAATTAACTTGCTATTAAAATAGAATTAAAAAGCACAAGGAGGTGGAAAGGAGACACCCTTGCAGAAGTTTAGAAGTATGCCTCTAACCGGTTTTTAACGGTGTTAACTCGCTTCCTATCTGGCACCAAACGAGTCAGGCAGTAGGCCAGCAATGTAATGCATATAATTGTAATGGTGCTTCTAGTAGATTAGACAATTGCCCTTTAAAGTACTGACTGTCTGATAAGAAGCTGCAGTCCTATTTAGCGCAAATAGCCTATTAGATTTTTAGTTTCAGCATGACTTAAGGATGTTTTCCTCGGAAATATACAGAGGTGTAGTATATCATTGAGACCTTGGAGACAATTTAAAAATGCATCATTCAGGCTACAATATTTTTACATTGCGATTGCTCTAATATAATGAGGATTTTTTTTGCGGTTGTAAAGCAAATGAACAACGAACCGTTGCCCTCATAAGTGATATCCGGATAGATTTGATTAGGAATTTTTTCTTTTGATTTTAACCATCTCAATAGAATCCAATTCATGATATATATGTTTATAATATTAGTGGTTACAAATGAGTTTAAGTCAACGTATGGGATGCTCTCACAGGAAGATATTAAGGTGAATTGAATAATTTCCCTGGTTAAAAAAGAATTATGTAACATTGCTTGAAAAGCGTTAGTTGAAACTAGATTTCCGTTCAATTGACTCCTGAACCATTCTCCTTGATACTTTGTAGAATATTTTTCGTGATTTACGATGATCAATTCGAGAACAGGCTGGTCAAGACCAGGCTGGTCATTTAGGGTAAAACCGGATCGGGTCGTATCACTGCAGCAAGATTTCAACGGGTAAGAATATTTTGTTTTGTGCTCAGCCTCCGTGATGATCAACTTTATATTATACGAGGCACTGAATATTTCGCTTTAACGAATGTACAATATCACCGCTCGATTATTTTTTATTCCCGGCCAAACACGCCGAATCTGAACAGCAGATACCATAGCATTAATCTGCCCTAAAAATTCATGATCCCAGTGCTTGGTCTCAATGACAAAGTGACGTTAATAACTGATCCTTTTTACACGTTGTTATGACAGTCGCCCAAAGCCATTCATTACTGAGGGTTCTCGTCAGTTCGTCCAAGGAAAGTAAGCAATACTTTGTCGGGGTCTTCGCTGTAATGGGATATATTGCTGACGGTAAGGGAAGTATTTTTATAAAAAAATTGTTAGGAATTGTATAGGATGAATCATATATACGTTATTAAGTCATGTCACAGTAATGCATGCATATGAAAATGTAATCCCTAAACATAAAAGCATCAGAATCATGTATGTTCTGTGACTCACACGATTGTTTATATTTTGAACGGTCGATAATAACTTACTCATAATTATTATAACATCAAAAACATCAAATATTGATCTACCCTTGTTGATTATGAGTTCTTTTAATTTATTTGGATTTCGGAAATAATAATGAACACTATCTGTTATTTCAGTTCAGATAGACAATACGTCATGAGTACCAACCAAATTAAAAATCACGTGATAGTCACCATAATGACAAAAATACATATGCTTAAGGAACTATACAGACATCGTAACAGTCGAAATAAGCCAGTTATCGTTTCCATTTTTTGAAGTTCAAAATTACCACATTTCATTCTGAAGTGACATAAAAAGCCACCTAAGAAAGACATAGCCAGGTCAGAACATTTTAATCGTCAGTGTTGACACTGCTGAGTGTGTCTTTTGTTCTGTGGACGTCGTCAATCTTGACTAATTGAGATGATTTGTACACATTGATGGAGGAAGATCGATAAAAAGAGCGATGAACGCAAAGGTGGGTAGAGGTAGGATTAGAAGAAGGCCGAGGTATGGGTGGATAGATGGAGTGATGCAGCCTCTGTGGAGGAACGTGTGGATGGAGGAAGAAAGACTGCATGGAATTGGTGTGAGTTTCACACCACGTGCGGTTTCGTTTATAAGGGGGATGGTCGGGGATAGTGGATCCCCGACACGTTGGAAGCAGCGGAAATGATAAAAGCTGCGTCAAACATCTAATCAGAATTGGGTGAATTTTGAGAAAATCGAAGTTATCTTCGTAGTTGGAGTGATAATCGTCATTGTCAGTGGATGCAGCTTCGCTGAAAATGCGATATAGCAAAGGCCATTTATGGAAATAATTTATAAAATTTAATAATCCATAAACGAAACATCTTGCAAAATGAGTTGGATGCATTGATGTTAAAAATATTTAATCAAACCGTTGTACCTTGCAATGTTCAAGTCGCGATGAAAAATAGTTTTAATGTACTGTACATCCGTGGGTTTGTTGGATGATGAAGAGTATATATGAATAAATCCTTGTAAAAACTATGCATTGCATCACAGAAGGTACACAAGATGAGAAACAGTGTATAATAGCGCCGTATTCAATTCGATCTCTATCGAAGAGATCGACCTGTTGTACAACCCTCAACGATCAGCCCTCAGTTGTAGGTTTACAAAACTGCTGTAGAAGACGTCCTGCTCTCCATTTGCTTGAAATGCATAATGGAAAAAATGGGGAGGACGGCAATACATCACCATTCGTTTAACTAATATTTTTGCCGTTAAGCAAATATATCGTGCAAATTATGAATATTAATGAATGAATAAAAATTTATGACTGTACGGGCTTTGCCGTATATGGTATTTTCTCGTGGGAAATAAACTCAATGAAAAATGAAACTTGAGTGGAAACGACGACTTCCAAAAATGCAATCGGAATAGGGATATATATATA
>SDVV010026318.1:0-12278 GCA_016164225.1 Gammarus roeselii | reverse complement strand
AGAGCGAGAGAGAGAGAGAGAGAGAGAGAGAGAGAGAGAGAGAGAGATTTATTCGGTTCTGGTAGGGATAGTGTTATAACAAGATTCTGGAGGAGTGGGGTGTAGGGATCCCCTAGGCAAGAAGTTGTATGCGCCTTGGCATATTAGGTAAGTTTGCTCCTATCTGTTATTTGAATGGTATTTTTCTCATGACTGATTTGTCATTATTTCTATGTTTTGAGTGAATATTCTGTTATATATTTATGTCTGGATTAAAATTCTACATATTTTTCTGTACATATCTAATTGTATTCATATCTAGTTGGGGTATAATTGTTTGGTGGGGTACCAGCCTGATATTGAGTTTTTAGGCAATGTTCTGTGTTTTTTCAGTCCTTTACTTCATATGTATATAATATTCATAGGAATAGTATTGTTTATTAGTTTGGCAGTTGGCGAGTTAATGTTTATATTTTGGGTTGATGCAGCAGCTTCGTTACCAAAATCTATTTCTCCCATAACGCATTATCCAGTTTTGAATCAGATATATCGGTGTTCCATTGACGCGGTGTTCCAATAGCTAGAGTACCTGACCGATATGGATTTATTGTAAGTTATTGTATTATGTTATGTATACTTAGTAATGATCGTTTGATGTATGTTGAATTTTGTATTGTTTTTGGAATTTGAATAGTTGTCTCATACAGTTATAGGAATTTTTAGGATATTTTAGGCTTGCATCGTCCATGTAGCACACTATTTCAGGCATAATTGGTCGGTTATTGCATCATTTTGGTATTTTATACGTACATACAACATTCTGTTACGATTAGGCCGTGTCCCTGTTTTGGACTGAGTTGGATAGTAATTTCATCAGATTTTGTTCAACTATAGCGTGTGTGTGTGGAAGTATTCCACACTATTTACTATAGGTTTCAGCGTATGTTGCTCGCATGTCCAGGTATCTTATTCACGTCAGTTGTTCGGTTGGTTACACGCTTTTTTTTCTCGTTCGTCACGACTTTTATTGTATGTTTTGGGTATGGTAGGGATTTGAACTTCTTGCTTTGTTATAACTCGAGAGTTTTAGTATGCGACTTTCAGTTTTGTATGTCCTCTGAACAGTTTACATCTTCGATGCAAGTTATTGGGTATTTTATACAATATCGGAGTATTAGGATACACTACGCTTGTATCTGCAATGTAGAACACTATTTCAGGTATAAATTAGGGACAAGTTCCATGTTTTTAGTGTGTTATATATCATTTTACATCATTGTACATTGTTTGACGTGGTAATTTAAATATAGAAGATCCCATTTGTTACAAACTCGATCTTGTGTTAGGTTATTGTATGTTTATTGCGGGACCATTCTTCAATATTTAGGAGGAGTTAGAGGTGTCTCGTAGGCAAAAGCTCGTTGTGCTTATGCCTATTTGTATAAGTAGACCGATTGATCATGATGGATACCCTAAGTGTATTACATTTTTAATGTGGATTAGAGCACAGTAGAGCATCTTATTTGGCTATTTTCACAGTTGTTGTTGTTGTTGTATGATTCTTCCACGCTAATCATAGGAATGTTTGTTTAAGAGGGCTCAAGTCCGTACTGCATCTTTGTGGAATTTCGTCATTGAACCCTAGCAGGTGTGACGTTTTAGAAGACGATTTTCTGGATGGTTGGGGTCCTGGTGTAGAGGTGTTTTTTACTCTTCGGTTGTCTTTTGGAATTCATCCATGTTTAACGTGAATTTTGTAAATTCTTGTGGATGTCAATCTTAAGTTCCATGGGTTTGTTAGAGAGGGTATGCGACAAGCTGCTAATCGTTGTAGTGATTTACTTAGGTTGTCAGTGAACAGAAGCCCAGCATTTTTATGACCACAAACTTTGACTTATGTCAGGCCCATTCTTAACCACTGTACCTGTGTATAGATTTTTGGTTATGTCCAGGATGTGACTTTGCTCGATGTTGTTCAGAGATGACGGACTAAACAGATGCATGACACGTCCGAGGTATTGCCTCTAAATTTGTTATATATCAGTGGTAGTTTACTCAGAAGTGATCTAGTAAAGCATTGTAGAGTTTGTCGTTATGACACAGTGGGCTTTGATTTTCTCCTACTAGAGGCATAGCATCAGTTAGGTCTAGGAATTTGTTATAGGTTTGAAAACAGGTATCGTAGTATAGATACATTATTCGTCGATTGTCAGATATTTCGGTATGACTGTTATGTTAGTATATGATTTTTTTCATGAACCAGTTCACCTTGGGAGTTAAAGTGCAGGTTTATTTCTATTTATTAGAAGATCGGTAGTGTACATCGGCATCATGTATTGATTGACCATACACCTTCTATATTGGTGTACGATTTATCCTCTGGGGTACGACAGGATACACCGTATATAATAGTTAATCAATGTCGCTTAGACCATAGTAGAGGAACTCACTTAGTCATTTTTATTGCTGTTATACGTTTTTGAACGGTTATCATAGGAATATAACTGTATTAGGTATAGAAATACACTTAATTGGATGTAACAATCTAAACTATTGGTATGTTTTTTCTCTCGACACTGGATTTGTGTCCGGTTCCATGTCGTCTTGGAGAGCTAATCTATCGGATTTGAGCAGAGTGTTAGTGTTAAAATTCGTTGACAATTGAATATACATCTCAATTATGTTATCCGCGAGCATGTCTTTACTAGATGCTTATTCCCGCATGTCTTACTTATATAAATGTTTGTGATACGTTTACAGTTGTTCACCTAGAAGTTATCGATTAATTCAGGCTTTGTTATGTAATTGCGTTCCAATTCAGAATATCTGACATATTTGAGCGTTCACAATATCCACTATAGCATTTTTCACTGAAGGTTTGTGATGATGGCCGTAAACCTAACCCATCCTAACCTAGTCTAACCAAGGGTTATATTTTTTGACCCAGTTTTCATACTTTTGTCATGTATTTCTTCATTGATTTGGGCTTTATTCATTTCAAATCTATCCACTTGACTCTGTAGTTTTTTTTCACTTTGCTTAATACAAGTCCAGTAATATCGACTAGTTTCAAGTAATGTTGAGTGATCGCTCGTTAGTAGACTGTCGAGTTCAAAACGTTTATGTTAGCCTACCGCATATGTCAGGGAGTGTTAAGGCTGTTAAACTGTTAGCAAGTTTTATGTTTGGTTTTATTGTTGGAATGAGATTTTTTTGTAATGTTGGATGTGTTGCTCCTACCATTTTCGTCTATTATGACGAATATTGAATAAATTCACTCTAACATATCTTTTACTGATCTGTGATGTAAGGACCGCAGTCAACAAGATCAAGGATATAAATCATGCCTAAGGTACATAATTAGCGAAATATATATCATGTACGACAACATAGATCAAATATCAATAAATGCAAAAAGGGTTACCGTACACTGCCAGATACATTTATACCTAGGCAACCTAAGCTAACAGTCATCCTAACCAATAGTTTGTTTTTTTAATTCAAGTTGGACGCCTATGTATGATATTTATGTGTATGAAACTCTCCACTTGGGCTGTATATTCAACATATCAAAAGCAGTTTGAAAACATTTCTCCAATTTGATCAAGCAAATATCCTTTTATAGTTGTTTAGATTCCAGATTTTCATCGATATATATATGTTACATGCCTGGATGAGACTCAGCAGGTAGGATCCAAGAGAACTAATGCACTTAAATTTGTTACGCGTTTGTTAATGTGGAACAGTTTCACACGATATTAGGTTCAAAGATCTAATCATCCTAACCATCTTAACAAATATTTAAATACTTTCATTCATGTTTGATGGTTGTGTATGATGTTTAGTCATTATTTTGTGCAATGTACATATTAAATCCCCTCCACACAGCTAAATTTTACGTAGTTTTTTTTTAATGTCACACACCAAGTACACACATATACGCGTTGTACTTATATGCAGGGCCGGTCACGGTATAATGACGGCGTATACAGGGGTCAATACCGGCACAATGTAGACTCATACACACATGTGTATTCATATACAGAGTCGGTTAACATCTGTAGCATTTTACCTCTGATCTATGATTTTTTTCCATTAAAACAAAGTCCCTTGTTTTGTTACAAGATATTTAATGTGGACCAGCTTCACGTCATGTTAAGTGAAAAGAACTAATCATCTTCACCTAACCTAACCTTTTCTAACCAAGAATTATGTATTATCGATCGACTTTTTGTGCATACATATGATACTTTTTCATCGATTTATGATACATTCATATCCATCGTCTCCACCTGGCTGCACATCTTGATCTATCATTTGCAGTATTGATAAACACTTCCAATTTTAATCCAGCAATTTTCATCCATTTTCATATGCAAATGACATCGTTTGTTTTGATTGTTATACCTATTTTCATAGGATTCTTGATTTTTCCATGTTATTCACGCCCATCAAAATCTAACCTATTCTAACTTTATGTATGGTATTCATATACACATGAAGCCCTTCAAACGACTCGAAATATCACTTTAACATATGTGTTATCTATTTCGTTGTCACTCTCAAACCATATTTTATTTGTTAGCAGAGATGACCCATTTTAGAACCTAAATGAATTTAATGTGATAGGTATTTCATTATTATTTTTGATTTGACACAATTCTACAATACTTTAACATGTTATTCACACCCAACATAACATAACCCTAACCATATGTATGGTATTCAGTCATTGATACGTACATACTGTATGAACCCCTCCATATAACTCTATATATCACTTTAACATACATGTTTTTTTATTTCGTTGTCACTCTCGATATACATTAGTTAGCAGAGAGGCCCCATTTTCAAACTTGGATGGATTGAATGCTACAAGTATTTCAAATTTGTATCCAGTTTCATACAAACGGACACGTGGTCGCACACCATGTTTTTCGTATTATACTCCAATATCTCCACTGTGCTCTACGACCCTTGACAACTTGCATCTCTGATTTGCCTATTATTACTTATAATTTTCAATTTTTTTCTGACGATGACTTCGTTTCAAGATCTGATCGGTCTCTTATTTATATCCTACCAATCTGTAAAACATCTAGATCATTTACCTCAAGATAGGTTTATGGCATCATTCCACGCATTGAAACATGTTTTTCTACTTATTTCGACAATTCGATGTTACCTCCGACTGACACGATGTTTGCAATTCTTTGCTTATCCTTTGATTTTAGGATAATATAATCATTTCACTGAGGACTTCCATAGTTTTATTAGTATTTATTGGCATTATTTACTAACCTTATCAGCATCATCAATGACATATACCTTTTTTTTTTTAATTTGAAACAACATGGTTTGTACATCGAAACGTACCCATCATCACTATATTCCAGTTTCCTCTCAAAATCCCTAATATACTCTATCATAGCTTTGATGCAAATACCGAAGACTGTTCCGTTCCCATAAGTCCACAAATGTACTGCTTCTTCTTCTTGAACCTTAACTATTCGAAACTTCGCAAATTCAAAGTCATTCTGATCTTCATCATTGAGAAATTTTGCATACGATCCAGATTTTCTTTTGTTCTTAGGTATAATTAGTTTTCCACTACTTCAGCTTTATTACAATCATGATGATGTTTTTCCACTTGGATGATATAAATTTCGAGACATGCTTTCTTAGTTCCCCTAATCTTTGTTACGCACGACTTTAACACGTCGACGTCAGTTACCCAAAGCCGACATTCTTTTTTCCTGCATCCATATGTGAATGATATCTCCCACTCTTATGATTCTTGTTTGACCCATTCTGAGATAACTGATATTTTGAACGCTAATCAATATTTGTTCGATCCGACTCACAACATCTTCGGAGATTCCTTCTTCCAACATTTGTAAACAAATTTTTGAGATATCAATATTCATTTTTGTTTATTCTATGACGAAACGTAAGTCTTTGCTCGATCTCAACGTAGCAATGACTCCATTCTCGGTATGCAGCTAGCTATTATAAGTTGATTACATGTTGTTTCTCGCAAAACATTAGGCCTAACATTGCTCGCCTAGGTCATCAACTGTGTATCTATGTATGTGTATAGGGCTGTGAACGTATGTGAATGTGCATGTTCAGGCGTATGTACGTGTTACATGAGTTGAAATGTGGATGACAAACAACTTAAAATTCAAATTTTGAATATAATTTCATATTTTCGAGCGATAATACCACACTCAAGTAGCCAAGTTATCACCTCAATAGACCGACTTGGCTGTGTCATCCCTCGAAAATTTGAAATTTCACTAAAGTTTTGACTTTCAAATTTGTTGTTATACATTTTTTACTCATGTAACACGTACAGTTGATGACCTTGGCGAGCAATGTTATGCCTAATGTTTTGCAAAAAACAACATGTTCTCAACTTATAATAGTTAGCTGCATACCGAGAATGGAGTCAGTGTAACGGTGAGATCAAGCAGAGACACGCGTTTCGTCATAGAATAAGAAAATAAGAAAAACATAGTGTGAGACCATGTATCCGTTTGTATGAAACTGGATACAAATTTGAATTACTTGTAGCATTCAATCCATCCAAGTCTGAAAATGGGGCCTCTCTGCTAACTAATATGGGTCGAGAGTGACATCGAAATACAAAACATGTATGTTAAAGTGATATATAGAGTTGTCTGGAGGGGTTCATATGTATATATCAATGACTAAATACCATACATAAGGTTAGGTTTGGTTATGATGGGTGTGAATATCATGTTACAGTGATGTAGAATTGTGTCAAATCGAAAATAATATGAAATACCTGTAACATTCAAATCATTTAAGTTTGAAAATGGGTCCTCTCTGCTAACAAATGGGGGTTGAGAGTGACAACGAAATAAATAATATATATCTTAAAGTGATATTTAGAGTCGTTTGGAGGGCTTCACATGTATATAAAAACCATACATAAAGGTAGGATAGATTAGATTTTGATGGGTGTGAATATCAATGAAAAAATCATGAATCATATGAAAAGGTATAACAATCGAAACAAATGATGTCATTTGCATATGAAAATGAATGAAAATTGCTAGATCAAAACTGAAAACATATATCAACTGCAAATGATAGATCCAAATGTAGAGCCAAGTGAAGAGGATAGATGGATGGATATGAATGAAAAAGTATCATATGTATGCACGAAAAGTCGATCGATACTACATAATTCTGGGAGAGAAAATGTTAGATTAGGTTAAGATGATAGGTTCTTTTCACCTAACATGACGTGAAGCTGGTCCACACTAAATATCATGTAACAAAAGCAAGGGACTTTGTTCTAATGGAAAAAATCATAGATCAGAGGTAAAATGCTACAAATGCTAACCGACCCTGTATATGCATACAAATGCGTGTATGTCTACATTGTGCCGGTATTGACCCCTGTATACGCCGTCATTAAACTGTGACCGGTCCTGCATATGCATACAAAGCTTGTATGTGTGTACCTGGTGTGTGACATAATAAAAAGCTAAGTAAATAGAGCCGTGTGGAGGGGATTTGATAAGTACATCGCACGAAATGATGACTAAATATCATACATACCCATCAAGTTTAAATGAAAATATATAATTATTGGTGAAGTTGATTAGGATGACTAGATCTTCGAACCTAATATCGTGTGAAGCTGTTCCACATTAAAAAAGTGTAAGAAGTTGAAGTGCATTAGTTCTTTTGGATCTCACCTGCTGAGTCTCATCCAAACATGTAACAGAGATATCGATAAAAAAATCGGAATCTAAACATCTGTAAGAGGATATTTGCTGGATCAAATTGGAGAAATGTATTCAAACTGCTTTTGATGGGTTGAATATACGGCCCAATTGGAGAGTTTCATACATATCAATATCATACAAATGCGTCAAACTTGGATAAAAATACATAACTATTGGTTAGGATGACTGTTTGGTTAGGTTGCCTAGGTATTAATGTACTTGGCAGTGTATGGTAACCCTTTTTGCATTCATTGATATTTGATCTACTGTATGTTGTCGTACATGATATATATTACGCTAATTATGTACCTTAGGCATGATTTATATCCTAGGTC
The DNA here is from genome assembly GCA_016164225.1 of Gammarus roeselii. Lineage (NCBI taxonomy): Eukaryota > Metazoa > Arthropoda > Malacostraca > Amphipoda > Gammaridae > Gammarus > Gammarus roeselii. Next base: position 4,201 of record SDVV010026318.1, on the reverse strand, counting down.
TTGTTGACTGCGGACCTTACATCACAGATCTGTAAAAATTATGTTCGTGTGGACTTATTCAATATACGTTACAATCAACGAAAATGGTAGGAGCAACACATCCCACACTACAAAAAAATCTTATTCCACCAGTAAAACCGTACATACAACTTGCTAACGCTTTAACGTACGTAACAATCACTGACATATGCGGTAAGCTTACATAAACATTTTGAACTATACAGTCTACTAACGAGCAATCACCTAACATTACTTGAAACTAGTCGATATTGCTGGACTTGCAAGACGCATAGTGAAAAAATATAGATACGTAGGCACACAATCTTCTAAAGATTGGTAAAAATACAGAGTCAAGTGGGTAGATTTGATATGAATGAAGCTTAAATCAATGAAGAAATACATGACAAAAGTATGCAGACGAGTTAAACAAATATAATTCTTGGTTAGATTAGGTTAGGATGAGTTAGGTTTACGGCCATCATCACAAAACTTTAGTAAAAATGCTATAGTGGATATTGTGAATGCTCAAATAAGTCAGATATTCTGAATTGGAACGCAATCTTATAACAAATCCTGAATTAATCAAAAACTTTTAAGTGAACAACTGCCAACGGATCACAATCATTTATATAAGTAAGACATGCGGGAATAAGAATCTAGTAATGACATGCGAGCGGATAACATAATTGAGATGTATATTAAATTGTTGAAGAATTTTAACACTAACACTAGTCACAAATCCGATAGATTACTCTCCAAGACGACAGGGAACCGGACCCAAATCCAGTGTCGAAAGAAAAAACATTCCAATATTTTAGATCGTTACATCCAATTAAGTGTATTTTATACCCAATTTTCTATGAAATTAGGCGAATTTATACCTAATACAATTATATTCCATTGATAACCGTTCAAAAACATATAACAGCAACAAAAATGGCCAAGTAAGTTTCTCTACTATGGTCTAAGCAACATTGATTAACTATTATATACGCTGTATCCTACCGTACCCCGGAGGATAAATCCTAAACAATATGTAAGTTGTTTGGTCAATCAATACATGATGCCGATGTTCACTAACGATCTTGTAATAAATAGAAGTAGTCCTGCACTTTAACTCCTAAGGTAATCTGGTTCATGAAAAAATCATATACAAACATAATAGCCATACCGAAATATCTGACATTTAACTCTGAGTGTTATTTGGTGCTAAGGGTTATTTATGTTATTTTTACTACGATACCTGTTCGCATCCATAGCAAATTCCTAAACCTAACTGATGCTATGCCTCTATTAGAAGAAAATCGAAGCCCACTGTGTCATAACAACGAACTATACAATACTTTTCTAGGTCACTTCTCAGCAAACTACCACTGATATATAACAAATTTAGGGGCAACACCCAGTCATGATACAATGCCTCAGACGTACCATGAATATGTTTAGTCCCTCATCTCTGAACAACGTCGAGCAAAGTCACATCCTATACATACCCAAGAATCTATACACAGGTACAGTGGTTAAGAATGGGCCTGACATGAGTCTCAATGAGTGTGGTCATAAAAAAGCTGGGCTTCTGTTCACTGACGACCTGAGTAAATCACTACAACGATTAGCAGCTGGTCGCATAGTCTCTTTAACAAACCCATGGAACTTAAGATTGACGTCCACAAGAACTTTCAAAATTCACCTTGAACATGGATGAACTCCAAATGACAACCTAAGAGCGTAAACCACCTCTACACCAGGACCCCACCATCCATTAAATTGTCTTCTGAAACGCTACACTATACACTTGCTAGGGTTCAATGACGAAATTCCACAGAGATGCAGTACGGACTTACACCTCTTAAACATACATTCCCATGATTATCGTGAAAAATCATACAACAACAACAACATTAATTATAAAAATAGTCAAATAAATGCTATACTCTGCTATAATTCACATTAAAAATTTAGCACACTAAGGGTATCCATCATAGTAAATCTGTCTACTCACACAAATAGGCATAAACACAACAAGCTTTTGCCTATGAGACACCTTTAACTCCTCCTAAATATTGAAGAATGGTCCTACAATAAACATACAATAACCTAACAATGTTTTGATCAGCCTCCGCTAGCACTTAGGCTGGACACAAGGTCTAACCGAACATTACAACAAAGAGTGAGTTGTGTATGCCCGAGAAACAGTATAGGCCTTAGGCCTGTTAACCCTAGCTTAAATTACACGAAGAAATCCCTTGCCTTGCATATTTTTTGATTCCCTTCCTAAGTACGTTTAGGAAAAGCAGGTGGCTCCCATATGGGATATCATGACCAGGAGACGTTGACGAGTGTAGTGCCATTTGGGCATCCTGTAAAACTCGATGTCAGCATTGTGGGGGCCTGGATCCAACAACGAAGAGGGGCTGTATTTCACTACATAGCTTAGGGTTATCTTAAATTAAACAGACAGATGGGTGGAGCCAACAAAATTCGTTGACGGCCTAAATTGTATGTTTGCCAATAAGGTCAAGGTATCAGGACACCACGCCTCTTTGGGAGGGGCCAAAATTTAGAATGGTTCCCTTATTGGTGGATCACTTCATATACATAAACAAGGCACTCCCATATTATTTTAGGAGTGCAGGGGTAAATTGTAGGGCACCTCACACTTCATAGCAGAAGCTTCGGGAGGAGGGTGGGTGCGCTGCTCTGTTCTGAGCTTTACACTTTTTGCTCTACGCTTTCCTCTCGTTTTGTTCTCCGCTAGACTTCTTTTTGCTGTTCATTTACACTTTTGTTCCGTTGTGTCCGTTTATATCACAATCATTGACAGAGCTCGATTGCGAGTTAACCTGTTGACATGCTACTATGTTTTAATTCAAAATAAAAGTATAAAACAACTGGTTTAATCATTGAACTTTTGCACATTTCACTTGATTATAACAGCCGTAGAATAAAAGCTATAACAATAGCAAGACCGAGTTTGTAACAAAAGGGATCTTCTATATCAATAATAACCCCGTCAAACAATGTACCAGGATGTAAGAAGATATATAAAACACAAAAAATATACAACAAACGTAATATATCCTGATACTCCGATATTGTATAAAATACCCAATACCTTGCATCGAAGATGTAAACTGTATAGAGGACATACAAAACTGAAAGACGCATACTAAAACTCTTGAGTTATAACAAAGCAAGAAGATCAATTCTTTACCATACCCAAAACATACATTAAAAACCGTGACGAACGAGAATAAAAGCATGAAACCAACCAAACAACTGACGTGAATAAGATACCAGGATATGCAAGCAACATACGCTGAAACCCATAGTAAATGGTGTGGAATACTTCTACCCGAATACGCTATAGTATATACACAATCTGATGAAATTACTCGCCAACTTAGTCCAAAACACGGATAAATTAACATTTATTGAACTAAAGTAACCACGGCCTAATCGTAACAGAGTGTTATATATACATATAAAATACCAAAATGATGCAATAACCGACCAAATATGCCTGAAATAGGGGGCTACATGGACGAGGCAAACCTAAAATATCCAAAAAATACCTATAACTGGATGAGATAACTATTCGAAATTACTAAGTATACATAACACAATATAATAACTTACAATAAATCCATTACGTTCAGGTACTCTCGCTATTGAAACACCCCTTCAATGGTACACCGATATATGTGATTCAAAACTGGATAATTCGTTATGGGTAGCTAGATTCTCATAACGAAGCTGCTGCATCAACCCAATACATAAACATCAACTCGCCAACTGCCAATCTAATGAACTATACTATTCCTATAGATATTATGTACATATGAAATAAACGACTGGGAAATACACAGAACATTGCCTATAAATTCAATATCAGGCTAATACCCCACCAAACAATCTTCGAATGAGTCAATTATACCCCAACTAGATAAGAATACAAAAATATATGTTCAGAAAAATATGTAGAGTTATAATCCAGACATAAATATGTAACGAAACATTCACTCAAAACATAGAAATAATGACAAATCAGTCAGGAGAAAAATACAATTCAAATAACAGATAAGAGCAAACTTACCTAAGTTGCCAAAGCGCATCAAACTTATGACCGTGGGGATCCCTACACCCCACCCCTCCAGGAACTTGTTATAACACTATCCCTACCAGAACCGAATAAATATGT
>SDVV010026317.1:0-12278 GCA_016164225.1 Gammarus roeselii | reverse complement strand
GGACCACCCCAAATCCACCTGGTCTCCCAAGTCCCTCGGGTTCCCGAAACCCCGGGTCCTCGAGTCCCGCGGATCCCACGAGTACCTCCTCTCCCTGGGTCACCTTCTCTCAACCAAACTCGTTACATATAATAATAATGATAATTCAAAATTTATCACCATGAAAAAAGGGCAGAGAAAAATAATAGAGCCCAAGCAAGAAGAAATAATAAAATACTAAAATAAAGTGTTAATGATCTATAAAATGAATAAGCATCCATCCACCCCAAGCGGGGGTGGAAACATTGGAAGGGATAATGAGGCGTTGTGTTGTAGAAACGCGTTCTTTTTGGAAAGCGGTAGTTTTATTCCGACAATGACACTGGGCCAAATCCCTAAGAAACGGGGTGTGGCTGATGGCAAGGCGCAGCTTACACTGTTCTCATACACTCACACTTCAACAACTCAACTTTTTGCGGTAAAGAGTCTAACAGGAAGAACCCGCAACACACACGCTGGGTCATGAGTGCGGTCCGAGATAAGTGTCAGCAGCATGGCCCGACAGCGTGACTGATTTACACCTGCTGCGTAATAGTGACCGTTCCCACGATCATCCCGACTATTCAACGAGATACCAAAGGAGGGAAAACACATCAGGATAGCATCAAAAAATAATTCATTAGCAACCATCATTCACTCACGCCTATCCATTGCACGCCCTCTCGCGACCTCAAAGCCCACGTCCTCTCACCTCCGTCTTCAGCAGCCTGTTTACCTATCTACCATCAGCCATCCTCACCATGTGCACGAACCATCTCAGAACACGCGAGTCTACGTTTCAACTAATTCAGCCTTCTCTACATGAGAGCGCAGGTACTGAAAACGTTGAACTTCCTCCAATACCTCTTCATTCAGGGCCACTAATTCCGCTCGCGCTGTCAATCCTAGAACATCTCACTATTTTTGCTCACTAATAAACTCTAAGCTTGCTCCTCCCGCAAGCTCTACCAAACTCTGACTCCAGCCTACACACCTTCAACTGACACAACAGCCAACTCAGCCCATTTGCTCCTAACAACTCTGAACCTTGGCCCATTACGCACGCGTTCACCCCCCTGACTATTCCATCCATGTATAGATAGAACAGCCAGGAAGACAAAACTCAACCGCGTCTTAGTCCCACTTTCATTGGGAACCAAGTACTAGCCTCGATTCCAGCTCTGACACATGCGCTGCTGCCTATATAGAAACTCTGACCTGCTCTTGACAATTTTTGCCCAATCCATACAAATCCCAATGCCTCCCTGTCGAGCCAATCATTTGCTTCTTCCGAATTCGCGAAGGCCCAAAACAGTCAGTTATGAAACTTATGTATACGCACGAATTTCGTTCTTCTGAAAGCCCAGAACAGTCAGGAGTATGGAAACTAGGTATTCACATAAATTTTCCTCCTGAAAGCAGCAACAGTTGAGCTAAACGTATGATATATGACACGACTGTAATAAAACTACTCTTTTAAAATAGATAATTGCTTCACCTAACACTAAATGTATGATTCATGGCACGACTGGATTAAACCTACTCTTTTAAAATAAATAATTGCTTCACCTAACAAGGATACAAGAAATTTTTCCTTAGAACTCACGCTTGTGTGGTGAGCGGTCCCAGCATCACTTTAGAGACATCATTAGGGCCCAAGACCATGAAGAGCAGCACCAAACTCTGGCTGTAGCTGTCAACGCAGCCCCCACGACGTATCTCTTCCAACAGGCGAAACACGGCCTCCTCACCCACCTCCTCGGGGGACCTGGCAAACGGTTCGTCGAGGTAAGCATAAGGAAGCCCTGGTAAACAAAATTAACTAATCCGGAGAATCTAATAACCACTTTCAAAAAAATTATGCCATGTAAATAGCATGAGGTCCATTGGAAAAGACAGAACTAGATTCTAATGAGTAGTCCACCATGGTTGTTTTCTGTGTAGCTACTAGGGATCGTGGTAGTCGTTAAGGCACTCTGGTTAAATGGCCTCAGCACTTCCAGTGTGACAAAATGGAAGCATTTCGACTTGCCCTGCTCAGAATATATTAGAGTGACAGGGATTTCTAGCACGGTGAAGACAATGTCTTTCGAAAGCTTGTCCTGCTCAAAAACACAGAAGATTGTGGTAGTCAATAGTTTGCGATCACTGAAAGGGTAAAAAAGACAGAAAGGAGGAAATGGGGGTACTTACTCTTTTGCCACCTCCACGTCTGCCACCCAATGCAACCTTCACACCAAGTAGTCCCCAATAGGGTCATGCAAAGATTGAATCTTACCTGATCTTCTGCTTGCTCTCTCCACTCCCTGGCAATGTAAGTCTGCCATCAGTGGACCTGTTTTTCGAGTCTGCATCAAACGCCTGGCAGCTTACGGCCTCCGATGAATAGTAAGTGCCTTTGGTAGTGACACAATTGATGGAAATACCAAAACCTGCAACGTAAAAAAATTGTTGTTGCATTAAGCCTTTTCTTGGAGAATGTTGGCCTGATTACATTAACAAATATATAATAGAAAGTCAGTAAAAAATATGGCATGGTCTTTTTTTTTTCAAGAAGAAACAAAAGAAATTGTTGGTGATCACGAACCAAAGTAGGGTCAATAAATTTTTTTGAAGTGAAATGGTCTCTAGTTCGACACGTTACGTTCCAGGAAAAATAGAAAAGCAGGCCAGTACAATTCATCTTTTCTTATCAAGCTTGGGACTGTCAACGATAAGAGTGTCAAGGCTTTCTAGTGCACTGGAGCCAATATCCTTCCGGCATCGAATGTTTTAACCAGCAGCCAGCGCTGCACCAAATCATCGACAAGTCATCGCCGGTCCTTGGCATTGTTTAGACTCGCGGCATGCTCAGGTCACTCCAGCTTATGGGGAGAGGTCACAGAAGTGTTCCACTTAAAATGAGCAAAGAAATGGTGGTCCTCCAGAATGAAGTCTATCGGTAAGGAAGATAATGTATGATCAATTCTCAACAGATCAAATTTCAACCAAGAGGTTGGTTTCTCGAAGGTAGCTGAGAAGCGGTTCTGCCTTGAATTGCCACTGAGGGAACTCAGTAAGCATTAGACAGAGTGTATTAGGAGGGTCCAGGAAACGGCTCCAGGGGAAGCAAGTAAGTCGGATTCCGTCCATGTTGGGCACTCTGCTAGGACATGGGTTATTGTAAGAGGGACTAAACAGTCCATGCAGATTTTGGGGAGGCGACGCCTCCATTAGGTGTCTGTGCGTTAGTCTATGCCCAATTCTCAACCGGCATAGAATTATCGCAGCCCGTCGAGATCGACTGCTTGAATCGACCCCGCGCGTGTTGGTGTCTTTGATAGTGTGCAATTTATTTCACAAAGGAACGAATCAGAACAGGGATGGTGAAGAAGTTGGAGGACAGAGTGGATTCGCATGTTCTGAGATGGTTCGGGCACATGGAGAGGATGGACGAAGGGAGATTGGTGAAACGGGTGATGAATGCGGAGGCGAGTGGTCGCAGGCCTAGAGGTAGACCGAAGTTTGGGTGGATGGATGGTGTGAAGCAGGCGTTAGGAAGGAGAGACATGATTGTGGAAGTAGCGAGAGAGTGTGCAATGAACAGGCGTGTGTGGAGAATGATTTTTTGACGCTGCTCTGATGTGCTATCTCGTTGTCGGGATGGTCGTGGGTTGGGGGGCCCGGCCATTATGACACGGGGGGGGTAAACCAGTGAAAACTGTCGGGCCCCGCTGCTGACAACGGATCCTCAGAATGCCCTCGTGATCTGGTGTGTATGTTGCGGGGTTACCGGCCAGACCCTTTAGCACAAAAGGGCCAAGTTATGTGAGAGTGAGCGTAAGAGGGTATGAGGAGCGCCTTGCCGTCGGCCACCCCCTTTTCTGGGGGATGCGGCCTAGTGTCAGTATCTGTAGGAATATCAAACCACTCCATGTTCCATTTATTTCGCACAGCTCTTTCAGTCGCTGTGTAAAAGTCTCTGTATGGAAGTGGACGCCGTTCTGCTGGATCAGGAGCCGCGTCAGCTTATCGCGCCGCTTCGTCCGCCTGCTCATTGCCCACAACCCTACAGTGGCTCGGAACCCAGCACGATCGAACGTTCTTGTTCCTGGAGTATAATCGTACAAGCCAGCACAAAAGTGCTGAAACAATTGGTTGGTAATTTTTCAAGGTCTCCAGTGCTTAAAGAGCGCTAAGCAAATCACTGAAGATTGAGATATTGACAACTGGGAGTGTATCGGCCGCTCATGTCAGCAGTGAAGACTGACGACGCGCTCGGGAGTACCGCTGCACAGCACACAGCATTGTCGTCGTTTGTTCCATCAGAAAAGATATGCAAGCTATCGGGGAAGATATGCAAGCTATCAGCGAGAGGAGTCTCCGCATAAACTATAAAAACAGCTCAAAAATTTTCGGGTGCTACATCTGCCTTTCGGCCTATAAAAATGTGAGGGCAAAGCACAATTCTTATATACGTTGAAGGGACTGCATCTCGCAGGATGGGGTCCACCATGATACGAGGCAACCCAAGATCAGCTTTGAAAAGCTCAATGCGTTCTGAGAAGCTCAAGGAGGGAGCCTGGTTGAGAAAGAGCTGTCGGATTGTGGGACATGTAGGGAGAAGTGGAGCGAGCGAGAATATGGCAATAGAATTGGCGGTCATTTTGTCCCCGTCACGGGGTACGACTGCATAAGCTCACCAGTTCCTCAAAGTAGGCTGACAATAGGTGAGGAGCGTCAAGCTCAAGTACAGGGGCGAAGGGCGGCATTGTGAACTGGTTCTGATGTTTCAAGAATATTTGGTTTCGCGGAGCCGTAGACAATGCTCCCCCCCATAGTCCAGTTTGGACCGGATGATAGCGCGGTGGGATGCAATCCAAAAAATGATCGACCGCTGTAAGCAATCTATCTTAAGCTGTTGCACATTGTACTTCCAGGTTAGTTTCTGGTCGAAAATTAGACCTAGAAAGCGGACTGTAGGTAGGAAAAGAATCATTTCTCCATTGGGTCTCAGGTCTGGTTCCGTGTATGCGCGGGAACAATGGATATGAAGTACAAATATTTTGCTTCGGGAGATTGTAAAGCCTCGCGATTCTGTCCAAGCAACAACCTGAGAGATTGCACGATGCAATTGGGGTTGGAGTTGGGGCACAGCTGGCGCAGATGCGTACATCATGAAATCGTCAACGTACAAAGAGCTCACGAAGGGTGGGACAGCATCCGTGATCTCAATAATATCAATCGCAAATAGAGAGCATGAAAGTACGTTACTCTGGGGTACCCCCTCTTCTTCGGTATGAATGTTTGAAAGGTGATTACCGATTTTAGCCCGGAGGACTCTTCGCTGGAGGAAGTTTCGAATGAAAAATGCCAAGTAACCTTGGAGTCCCGTCTGATGAATCTCTCTGAGAATGCCATATTGCCAGGTTGTATCGTATGCCTTGTGAAGATGAAAGAAAACACAGACTGTGTGCTGTTTGCGGTCCGCGGCACCCTGGATCAGTCACAACGCGTTATTATGCATCCTGCGCTGATAGCATATTTCTAATCACAAATTGTAAAGGGGTAGAGGACCGAGTTTGCTTCTAGGTGCCAGGTCAGTAGGGAATTCACGATCTTCTCCAGAACCTTCGCTACACACGAGGTGAGGGCCATAGGGCGGTAGCTGGACAATTCATCAGTAGGTTTGTCAGGTCTTGGGAAAGACAGAACTATTGCCTCCCTCCACCGCTCGTTATGAGAGTGGGTGGACCAGACTGTGTTGAAAATAAAACATAACTAAGAGATTGCTGAGGAGTGTAAGTAGTGGAGCATCTCGTAGGAAATCAGGTCCTCACCGGCTGTAGAGGATCTAATTGTGGAAATGTACGGATCATTTTGTTCCGCAATACGTTTTGTGTATACCCAGAATCTGAACTAACGGCAGAGTAGTGTGCTGCAACGAGTTTCGAGACTTCCTGTGTGCCGGTGTGGGTCGTTCCCTCCCAGCCTTAAGGTTGGGGGAGGACGACGACAACAGAACTTTTCCGTAATTTTTTGCATTCGGAACCACACTTTAGACATGGATGTGTTCAAATTAAGTGATGATACGATGTTCTCCCATGATTCTTTTCGCGATAGTAAGTAGGTGTTTCGTGCTTTCGCAGTTTCTCAGCTAAACGTAATTTAATCTGCTTCCGCCTTGATGCGCTGGTATCGATTGAATGCACGCTTCCATTGTATTGTTGCTATCTCGCAGAGGTCATTCCACCAGGTTGTCCTAACTCTACGCAATGTTCCCATGGTTACTAGGGAGCTGCGGTCTACAGCGTGAAGAAGGGCATTATTAAAGTTTTCCACCATCTCGTCACAGGATATATATATATATCCTGAGGTGGGAGAGGTGTTATTGTACAGGCAGTGAATTATTTGCAGATGGCTCTACGCATTATGTTTCAGCGAGCGGTAGGAGTTTCTTCAGAATGAAAAGTAGTGATGGTGAAGTAGTCACTCCCGCAGGGCTTCTCCAGCATTTGCCAGGCAAGGTCTGGGTAGAGGATTGGGGAGCAAGAGGACACGTCAATTGCCGAGAACGAGGATGTCTGAGTATGGAAGTGCGTCAGTTTTCCAGTATTAAGGAGCGCAACATCGGAAGATATGTTTCGCCATCTCCTTCATGTCCATCAGCTGTCTTCCTCCAAAATAGAAGTAGTAGTTGCACCTGTGTTCCACCGGAGCCCCAATGCGAAGTCACTGCAGGCTCCCCCGTAGGGCGTGAAGATCCGTGAGTTCTGTTGGGTTGCACGTGCGCGCGGTCGAATTCGAACTTCAACTTGGGGAATCAGCAGGGTAGTGAGCTCAGGAACGGGGAAGATTCAGACACGAGTAGTTTTAAACAGAGAGATAAAGTCCGGTATATTTTCCTAATCAGATTTTTTTTCTTTAGGCCGTTTCGGTGAGCAGGCGTTGAAGGTTGCACGGGGGGCTTATGAAGGCTCATCGGGCTACTGCGGGTGCATTACAGTCCATAAATAAGTGTTTCACGCTGATCGCCACCTGGTGGCAAGAGGGTTTTGATTTGATTTTGACCTCATTTCCACCAGAGCCTCAACGTGAGTCATAATAGGCTCCCCCGTAGGGCGCGACCGTCGTTGATTTAGGTAAGTCCGCACGGCCTCGCATGCGAAAATATTATTTTTGTCAAAATTAAGTCAGTACGTATTTTAATTGTCATATTCGCGTGCTAGCGCGTACGAGAGAGTATAGAGTTAATGCGTATCTTCGTAAAATGTGTTGTTGTTTCTGCGCGAAATGAGGTGGAGGGACCACCTCATTGGCACAGGTGTTAGAGGTTTAGACAGCTTCGTATAGTCCGGTGTGTTTTCCGAAAGCGATAAGCTTTTTACGGTAGGATGGGTCAGTGAGTAGGCTTTGTAGGTTGCACGGGGGATCTAGGAACGCTCGTCGGGCTACCGCGAGTGCGTTGCAATCCATCAGTAAGTGTTTCACGCTGATAGCTACTTGGTGGCAACAGGGGCATGGCGGCGCATCCAGTCCCATGTCTACATCCATCGGATGGTTGTGAGTTATCCACGTATGTCCATCTTGCACAAGCGATTAATGAACACTTGGTCTTTTATATTGGAAAACTTGGTGTTCCATTCTCCTACGGATGGTTTAACTGCAAGCATTTTTGTCCACTCTGTTACCACGAGTGGTTCCATTGAGATGTTATACGCGAATTGATGATTGGAAACCAGTCTCGGTAATGTATGGAGATAAATTGTTCTTGGTGGGAAGCCGCCTGTTTAGCAAGGGAATCTGCGCACTCGTTGCCTCTTATTCCTACGTGCCCAGGGATCCAGCAGAATTCAATCGCTTGACCAGTTCCGGACATTGTGAGTAGGTCGTGCATGATGTTCATAGTACAGATTTTTCTGCTGAGTGAGAGCCTCATACTGTCCGAAAATATGACGTATTTAGGAAGGTGGTCAGTTTTGGCAATAGAGATGGCTAGTTCGAGTGCGTACAGCTCTGCAGAGAGAGAAAAAAAAGGCCTCTCGGGGTGAGGTTGCCCAACGTGTGGTCTCCCCGCGCACGGCGGCGGCTCCCACAACGTCGGCTGTTTTGGAGCCGTCGGTGTATATATGGCGGTGCCCCGAGTATTGCTCCTCAAGTAGTCTTGAAAATTCTCGGCGGTACTTGTTTGTTGGAGTAGTTTCTTTAACTACACTTGCAATTCTAGGTTAACGAGCGGTGGGCTGATCATCCACGATAGTCTTGCGATTGATGTTGAGCGAGGTTATTAGGTTGTCCACGAGTATTGAAAAAGGAGGGCATAAATATTCTTTTTTGCCGCAAATATGCGTTTTTCGGAGATGTTGGTGACGTCGTCGATTGCTGGGTTATTTATAAGGCTTCCAGTCTTGAAATAGTATTGTAGCGAGAGAGTGTCACGCCAGAGCGGTAGTGGAAGCTCGTTACCTAGCATCCGGTTGTGATACGCAAAGCATTGTTGACGATGATCGAGAGTGGATCGAAAGTAGTTTTAGCGGCTGATCCGTAAACAACGGCTCCGTAGTCAATGCGCGAGCGTATTATGGCTCTAAACAACACCATGCCGGTGTCCATGTCGGCACCGAATTCCAGCGATGTTACCGATAGTATAGGTACTATTGCCCGTTTACAGCGAGTCACCAGGGCTGCAATGTGAGGTCGCTATATAAGTTTATGGTCCAACACGAGGCCCAGGAATTTTATAGATTCTTCGTATAGTAGAGGAGTGTTGTGCAGCATTAGGTCCGGTTTCAGATGTAAGCCGGGTACAAGGGTAAAGTGCATGCTTTTAGTTTTGGAAGGCGAAAATCGGAATCTGTTTAAGGACGCCCCGTTTCCGACTAGGTTTAGACATTTCTGGAGTTCATGTTGAATCGTTAGAAGGCTTGGGTGCCTGTAACTTATTTGCAGGACGTCCGCGTATAGTGATGAGAGGAGTCTTCCATCACGTGGAAGAATGTCGGCTAGCTGGTCTATCTTGAGGATAAAAAGATTGACGCTTCCCTGGGGAAACCTAGTTCTTGAGGATACGTTGGTGACAGGGCGTCATCGACTTTGACCCTGAAGGTACGGTTTTGCAGAAATTTATGAATAAAACGAAGTGGGTGTCCTCTCAGACCTTTGCGGTGGAGATCCTTCATGATTCCGTATTTCCAAGTAGTGTCGTATGCTTTTCCAACGTCGAAGAATATGGAAACCACGTGTTCCCCTCGGACAAAAGCCCGTCTAATGTCCGATTCGAGTCGTACAGGGTGGTCCGTCGTGGAGCGGCGCTTGCGGCCGCCGGCCTGGATGTTGTTGAGGCCTGCGTGCATCTCAAGGTAGTCTACAAGACGTGCGTTAATCATTCTTTCCTTAGTCTCTTACAGAGTACGCTGGTAAGGGCAATGGGGCGGTAGTTATGTGGGTCCCGTGAAATTTCCCGGGTTTGGGTATTGGGATAATTACAGACTCCCGCCATTGATCGGGAAAAAAATTAGTTTGAATACAGAGTGTTGAACACTTTTAATAAGTGCTCACGGGCGCTATCTGGGAGATTCTTGATTGTGTTGATGTGCACCCGGTCTGGCCCAAGTGAAGTTTCACGAGTATGGTCTATAACGTACTGTAGTTCGTGAAGGGAGAAAGGTTTGTTGTAGGCTTCTGCGTTTCTAGAAGTGAAGTCAAGATGTTCACTCTCTCGCAAGTCCTTTTCCCGCTGGAAAGCAGCCGTGTAGTTTATTGATCGTGACATCTGGCTAAAAGTCTGAGCTAGTTTATTTGCGATTTCCGCGATGGAAGAATAAGTTCTGCCTCCCCCTGCAAGAATGTTAATAGGTCACTCTGGTTTTACCTGGATACGTCGTTTTTTTATCACACTTGAGAGAGGGGGGTGTTTCGATTATTAGTGTTTACTAACTGAGCCCAGCTTTCACGTTTCTTCTCCATTCAAAGTTTTCGATATACAGCAGATGCTCTTTCCACGCTACTCGGTACCCGGGGGACCGTGCACGTTGGTAGGCGTTGTATAGCCTTTCACGCTTATCTCTTGTTTCTTGCACCTCTCGGTACTACCATGGTTTCGAAAAGAAGGTTGAAGGGGCATATTGGGGAATGCTTGCCTCGGCTCAGCTTGAAATTTTTCTTAAAGTTGGGCGACGAGGTCGTGTTCCGAAATGTTTGCGGGGATGCCATCCATATCGTTCCACGCAATGTATTCCACCCAGCTGGCTTTCCGGTAGTTGAATCGAAGTTCTTGTGGGACAGGGTTTCTTGGTTGGTTGGTGAGAAGCGATATGATGACTGGGTTATGGTCGCTGTCGTGTGTTGAAGGCGAAATTCCCCAATCGAGTTGGGGTGCCAGAGTGGAGGAGCATATGGATAAATCGATGGCAGTTTAACTTTCGGGGGTGATCCGGGTGGGTTGACCGTCGTTGAGAAGGACCAGGTTGTGAGTGTTTATGGTGTTAGCCTAGCCATCATCACTCCCTTGGGGTCTGTTCTCACGCATCCCCATGTTTCATGGTAGCTGTTCAAGTCTCCAAGGAGGAGTATTGGCAAGGGCAGTTGGTTTAGCTATTCGATCATAAGTGCTTCCGAGAGGTCATGGCTTCGTGAAGAGTAGATGGATACCACTGTTATTGGCCTTGAGACGCATATCTTAACAGCGATAGCTTGGATTTCTGTCCTCAGGGGAAGGGGAAGTACGCTTTGGTGGATCATAAGTGCCACTCCACCGTGAGCATTCACGTTGGTGTGGCCTTCTCGGAGGTCTGAATGTGGCGGTCTCTCGGAGTTTGGTCTCTTGGAGGCCTATCACCAAAGGTTTTCGCAATTCGTCTTTCTTGTTTCCGAGTCCCTGTCAGTTCCACTGAAGTATTTTGGTGTTCATTTTGGAGGCTGTTCACACTCAGACCTTGATGACCTAGAGTGGTCGCGTGATTTGCTGGAGCATTCGTGATGTTCGCGTTTTTGAGTTTGCCCAGGGGTTCCGGGTCGGGAGTGTCTGCCTTCGGTAGAAGACGGTCTGCTGTGATTGCTGCGGTCGCGACTGCGAGTGTTCTTGTGAGAGGACGAGGGTTTGTGCACTTTGTGTTTGCTTCGTGGGCGAGTGCACTCTTCTTTTGTGGTAGTCTTTTTCGTCTGCGTGGGTGGTTGTGAACTGAGAACTATTTGGGCCAGGCGAGATGACTGGTTGTTCAGGGGTCTCGCGTATGAGTTTGTCGGGATAGTTTTTATGAACGCCGTCATCGAGGTCATGATCGTTCTCGCTGGTGGTGTGTTCGTGAGTCGGGTTTGTTAACGGGGGGTCGTGTCTCTCGCAGTGGTTTTCCACGAATGGAGCCGCAATTGAGACAGGTGGAGGTAGTTCTGGATACTTGTCTTGATGAGCCGTTATTTGCGGGTTGTTACTGATCTTTTTGCTCAGTAGCGCCTGGGCATCAGAGGCTTCTTCATCTCTTTGTCTTTTCGTTTTCATAGTAGTGAGCCTTGCTCCGTGGTCAACTGCGAGGGATGTATCCATCTCGGCGTCCTCCTGGGCACCGCAAGAATTGTTTCTAGGACTGTGCATCTCTAGTGCAGGGGCGGGCGCTGAGCTGACTGAGGAAGCACTGCAGCCGGGCAGGAGTGCTGGAGTCTTGTTACGGTGTTGTCCTGACGATGTGTGTATATCGTCGGCGGGGGTTTGGTTGAATTGACGATTTGACTGCTTTGGCGCAATTAAGGCAATTTGGGACATCGTCTTTCCAGATTTGATTTGATTTGGGCCTCATTTCCACCAGAGCCTCAACGTGAGTTATAATAGGCTCCCCCGTAGGGCGCGACCGTCGTTGATTTAGTTAAGTCCGCACGGCCTCGCGTGCGACAATATTAGCTTTGTCAAGATGAAGTCAGTACATATTTAAATTGTGGCATATTCGCGTATTAGCGCGTACGAGAGAGTATAGAGTTAATGCGTATCTTCGTAAAATGAGTTGTTTCTGTGCGTAATGAGGTGGAGGGACCACCTCATTTGCACAGGTGTTAGAGGTTTAGACAGCTTCGTATAGTCCGGTGTGTTTTCCGAAAGCGATAAGCTTTTCACGGTAGGTTGGGTCCGTGAGTAGGCTTTGTAGGTTGCACGGGGGATCTAGGAACGCTCGTCGGGCTGCCGCGAGTGCGTTGCAATCCATCAGTAAGTGTTTCACGCTGATAGCCACTTGGTGGCCACAGGGGCAAGGTGGTGCGTTTGGTCCTATGTCGACATCCATCAGGTGGTTGTG
>SDVV010026316.1:0-12278 GCA_016164225.1 Gammarus roeselii | reverse complement strand
AAGTTCCCCTTTTGAAAATTAATTTGTAACCGTTGCCTTGTGAGATCTTATTTCCTCCTTTCTGAGCACATACTATGTTGTTAAATACTGTATTTGTATTCAATCATGGGAAGATAGGTGACGATTTACGTTTGAATGTTAGTAGAATATTGGGTTTCTGTGTGGGATTGACCATAAGCGATTGGAGAAGTACGGCCTTGCGGTTAGCCTCAGAATGCCTGTTCACTTTATAAGCAAAGATTCAGATAACAAAGAAGTACGGCCTTACGGTTAGCCTCAGAATGCCTGTTCACTTTATAAGCAAAGATTCAGATAACAAAGAAGTACGGCCTTACGGTTAGCCTCAGAATGCCTGTTCACTTTATAAGCAAAGATTCAGATAACAAAGAAGTACGGCCTTACGGTTAGCCTCAGAATGCCTGTTCACTTTATAAGCAAAGATTCAGATAACAAAGAAGTACGGCCTTACGGTTAGCCTCAGAATGCCTGTTCACTTTATAAGCAAAGATTCAGATAACAAAGAAGTACGGCCTTACGGTTAGCCTCAGAATGCCTGTTCACTTTATAAGCAAAGATTCAGATAACAAAGAAGTACGGCCTTACGGTTAGCCTCAGAATGCCTGTTCACTTTATAAGCAAAGATTCAGATAACAAAGAAGTACGGCCTTACGGTTAGCCTCAGAATGCCTGTTCACTTTATAAGCAAAGATTCAGATAACAAAGAAGTACGGCCTTACGGTTAGCCTCAGAATGCCTGTTCACTTTATAAGCAATAGATTTAGATAACAAAGTCTGGATGGAGACTAGTTTTTTAAACTAAATAATGCTAGTTCAACTCCACTCATATACGTTTCATTACAAAATTTCATGAGAACCCGCCAAGTTCGAGCACACAAGTTCATGGACACTATTTCATGGAATGATGGCTAACTCGAAAATACATAATAAAATAAAGGTGCTCTTTAATTCAACTTGCTTGTCAAATGAGGCTATACAACCCTCTGTGTGTCTGTGTTTGTCTGTGTGTGTTTGTATGTGCTCTATATGAGGAAATACCATTTCAATTACATTCCCGACGTTCCATCGGCCGTCCCATATAACATCCCGATGGGATGAAATGTGGCAACAGAGTGGGCAAAAAATGTTTGCGGTCAAACCCTCAGTCGGAGAATGGGAAACAAAGTTCACCAACAGAAAGACCAAGTGTTCATCAACCGCTTGAGCATCAGCTTTCTTAAATCTCCGTGCAACCTACAATGCCTACTCACTGACCCAACCTACCGTAAAAAGCATTCCGCTTGCGGAAAACACACCGGACAATACAAAGCTGTCTAAACCCCAAACACCTGTACAAGTGAAGTGATCTCTCCACCACATTGTGCTCAGAAATAACAATACATTTACGTAGATACTTGTGAACTCTTTCCGTTCTTGTACGCGCTAGTATGCGAATATGCCTCAGTCAAAGCGTGTACTTGATCTCACCCTGAAACGACTTATCTTTTCGCACACGAGACTGCGCGAACTTACCTGAATCAGTGACGGTCGCGCCCTACGAGGGAGCCTATTATGACTCACATTGAGGCTCCGGTGAAAATGAGGCTCAAATTCATCGCCCATTTGTGCAGCCCTGTCAGGACTGGAGAGCTGAAGCCCTGAGTTGAATGTTCTCATCAAAAACTATGCAGCCAACGTTACACCTTTCATGAACCTAATAAGACAACTATAATGAAACGGGTCCCACGTCCAAGCCAAAGGGAGCATTTGACAAAGTCGAGCTGGGCTCGTCTGGATTGTTTTAGTGCCGCATTCGATCGAATAGGTGTTTTGATTCCTTTATGAAAAAATCGTTCTGAAAGTATTTTCAGATCATTGATATCGGTGTTCGAACCTCCATGTTAAATTGTAGGTGCTGCCGCTGGGGTGGAGAGTGTCTCACTAGATGCAGGCTCCAATGCCCCTCGTGGAAGAATTGTTGACCCACCACTCCTGTTCATTTTTTGCCCTGCAGATATGTTCTCGCTTATATGTTGAGTTACGCATATGTTTCCACAGTGATAAAATCTCGTTTAATTTGCTCACGTAGTGCTGAGCAAGGTTATGATTAGCTCACGAAGTCCTGAGCAAGGTTATGATCAGCTCATGTAGCATGCTAAGTAATGGTAATGGTGTTCACTGCAGCAGCCCCAATGCAAAGATTTCTTATGTTGTCGCGCGAGCACAAATCTGTAGTCGAATCAGAGTTTGGATGCCGTTGCTTTGGTCAAGTTACTTGAAATTGGAACTCGTGGTGAGGCATTTGTCCATCGCAAATAAAGATTGATTGCCAAGCGTTTACATCATGGGATCAGATTCAGGAGTCATGCAGAGATATTTTCAGCCCCACCATCCCTTCTTTTGCGATATTTGCATTAGAGGATGTGTCGGAATGAAGAGCGAGGTGAGTTCTTGGTTCAAAGGGAAAGTGGGACTGCGTTATGCGTCGATGGCTATTCAATCTCTACATGGATGGAGTGGTCAGGGAGGTGAGCGCGAGAGCTGTTGGCATCAAATTTGGCAGTTACAGTTAGCGGATGGTACGGCACGGGTGACGGATCCAAAGGAGGTGCTATGTCGGCTAGCGTCCGAGTTTGGTAATGTATGTGAGAGAAGGAAGTTTCGAGTTAACATGAGTAAAAGTACAGTAATGATGCGTTCAAGGAATGTCTATTTGAGCTGAGCACTGTCCTCTTAAACAAAGTTTATTATTTTTTACGTACCAGAGCTCCCATGTGGAGAAGACTGAACTAACGGGAACTATGAGGAAGTAGCGAGTGAATGAAGGGTGTAATTTGTTGGGTGCACTGAGGGGGGGGTAATGAGCTGTAGGACGTATGGGATGGAAGCAAAGATAAGGTTGTACGTGGGGTAGTAGTCCCAACTGTACTCTACAGAGCTGAGACTTGAGAGTGTGAGCAGAGGAGAGAGAAAAAGGTTGAATGTTTCCGAGATGAAATGTTTGAGGGGCATGATGGGAGTGACGTTGAGAGACAGGATCAAGAGCGACGTTGTTCACATTAGAACGGGGATGGTGAAGAAGTTAGGGACAGAGTAGATTCGCGTGTTTGGAGATGTTTCGGGCACATGGTGAGGATGGATGATGGGAGATTGATGAAACTGATATTGAAGGCGGAGGTGAGTGGAGGTAGGCTTCGATGTAAACTGAAGTTAGTTGGATGAATGGAATGTAGCGGGTGAAAGAGCGTGCAATGATAGTGAATGGGATGATGTTTTGACGCTGCATTGATGTGTTTCCTCGCCTTTGGAATTTCGATGAGAAGCGGGATGGTCATAGAAGGGGAAAAGAGGGTAGACCAGTCACACAGTTGGGCCCTGCTGCTGATAGTGACCTCGTACTGCTCTCATAACTCAGAGTATGTGTAGCGGGGTCATTCGGCCGGACCCCTTGGTGCAATAGAGCCAAGTTATGAGAGGAGTGTGAGGTGTGCCTTACCGTCCACAACCCCCTTCCTGGGTATTCGGCTTGGCGTCTGTATCTGTGTGTATTTGCAGCAAGTATTGCAATGTTTCCCTTCCCATTCGGTCTTTTTTCGCCGCCGCATCTCCAATTATGAGCAGTTTCCTACAGTTATGTTTTTCGAACGAAAATTAGAAATTATCACACTACTTTCACATCGAAACGTTTTAGCACCGCATTGATGCTACTAAAGATATATAAAATAATTTGATCATTTACTTACAGATTTATGGTGCATATCGCCGCCGGAAGGATGGAAATTATATTCGACTGAGTTTTTGTTTGTATAATGACGTACATTTACATGAATGTTAGGTAAAATTAAGCCTTATTACCTTCCTGTTCCGATCATTTATGTTTGTATCGTATCACCGCCCACAGTAAAGTCATATTTTAATTTATGTTAATGTACCGTATCTCGCAGGTGACTCTCTAAGACAGCCTTGTACAAAAGGTCATTAATTGTTTATATTTCAGAGGAAGATTTTTTTGTTTTTGTTTTCAGAACTATATGGTGAAAATAATGCATGTACGATTTTTTTGTGAGGAGTTAAACAATTCGGATAAAAAACTGCTCGTAATTCTCTGCATCGAAAGTTAAAAATGTATATTATATAGCTACTTTAATCAGAAATTTTGTATTCAAGCACCTTAATCGTGTCGGAGTTTGAACAAAATTTTCATGTAAAGGTTACATAGAAGAATATATTATTTAAAACTGATTTTTTGTTGTGAACTCTAGCATCAAATACTAATTCGTTATTTTTTTTCTACAGATACCCTCGCCGGGCAGCAACTTCCATGTCTACCAAACGCAAGAGCCTGGGCCTGACGACCGTGTACGCCTGGGGCGACAGTGATGAGGATGCCATCACCGACCACACCCTCGCGCAGGCCTGCGTGGCTGCCCCCGACCACGGCACCAGCCTATACGATACAGTGACTAGGTCAACAGAGAAATCGACTAGTGCCACTGATAAATCGACAAGCGCCACCGATAAATCGACAAGCCCAGCTGATAAACTGTCTGATCCGGCTGATGAACTGACTAACCCAGCTGATGAATCGACTAACCCAGCTGATGAATCGACTAACCCAGCTGGTGAATCGACTAACCCAGCTGATGAATTGACTAACCCAGCTGATAAATTGACAAACCGAGCTGATGAAATGACTATCCCGGCTGATGAATCAACCTGCCCGGTTGATGAATCGACTTGCCCAGCCGATGAATCGACTTGCCCGGCTGATGAATCGACGAGCCTGCCTGACAAACTATTTTGCTTGCCTGACAAATCGACTAGTCCGGCTGACAAATCGACTAGTCCGGCTGACAAATCGACTAGTCAGGCTGACAAATCGACTAGTCAAGCTGACAAATTGAGTAGCCCGACTGACAAATCGACCAGCCCGACAGATAAATTGACTAGTTCGGTTAACAAGTCGACTGAACTCATCAAAATATCAGCCTGCCTGGTGGCCAAAACTAACTGGTCAGTACAGGAACAAGCAAGTCCTACTGAGAAGACCTGCAACAAAGTCAGAAAATTCTTCAGCCCCGCCAAACGTACGACAGGTACAATTAACAACGCTACTTGCCAACTCGAAAAAAAAGTCAATTTATCCAAAAAACAAGGAAGTTTTTCCAAAACAATTGCTAATTTTACCGACAAAATTGCCAACTTCACCGATAAAACCATTAGTAGGGAAACAGGGAATGCAACCAACGTATTGGCGAGTCATTCACCTACCGGCTCTGACAGCTCGAGTCTCTCTGGGTACAGCATACACCATTCGACGGAGAATATACCCGCTA
This sequence comes from Gammarus roeselii, assembly GCA_016164225.1. NCBI lineage: Eukaryota > Metazoa > Arthropoda > Malacostraca > Amphipoda > Gammaridae > Gammarus > Gammarus roeselii. The sequence continues at coordinate 6,945 of SDVV010026316.1, read as the reverse complement.
CAGGGAAGGCAAATAACACGATGGAGGATTCCATCAGCTCAAGCGGAAATTCAGAGACCCCCTACGAAGACTATTCTCTCGACCGAAAGTCTCAGAGGAACGCAAGCTCCCGAAGCAAGTCGTTCCCTTCCTGCCAAAAAGAGGATATTTGCACGGACAAGAAGAACGGGTTTAAACCATTCGAAAATTTCAAGTGGGCAAAGAGCACACCCAACATTACAGGGAATGGAGTGCCAGATGCTGCAAACAATACGTCACTGTCGTGTGCTGACCTGAGCCCAGATGCTAAGCCTTCAGTTATTTTGAGAAGGAGAAGCTCGAGTTTTCGCAAAACTAATTCAATACGCGCAGATTTATCCGAGTTCATTGACAAACCTCTCTTACGTGAACGGGGGATACCACCGGATGACATATGCAAAATTATCTCTAAGGACCATACACCGAATCAAGTGAAAAGACAAGGTGAAATATACGAGATCATTCAAACCGAGAGGGCCCATTGCATAGCCATTGCCAATTTTATTCAAATGTGTTATTCAAAAACGGGCCAGGTTTTGCTAAAAGAAGAACCTGATTTGCCAAAATACATGGAATACATTTTAGATTATCATTATACTTTTTTAGAAAGAATGCGACATTTCCAACAAGAGGGTGTCTACATCAGAAGAGTCGGAGACGTTTTCGGGGAGCACTTGACGGGAAGTTCTGTTGATAAAGTGATCCACGCTTACAGCGTCATCTCCCATTGCTGTAAGTTTGCGATGAATGCAATGCCGCCTCCAACGCAAAGTTGTTTACAGTCGGTACCTCTACGGCTGACTAAATACCAGACACAGCTGGAAGCTCTAAACAAGCACTCTAAAGATGAAGACTTGTTAGAACAGACGCTGATATTCCAAGCTCTAACCAGAGTCAAAGAAGTGCTAACAACAATCAATGCAAACGTGGACGCGGTGGAGAAGAAACAACGCCTCTCAGTACTGCAACACAAACTCGACTCAAAATCCTACTTGATTTTAAATGGGATTAAATTTGGAAAAATGGATCTGAATAATCGGCGTTTAATTCACGAAGAAAATGTAAAGTTACGTTTCTCAAGTGGTAAGGTTATGCCTGCTATTTTACTCATTCTAGACGATGTGTTGGTCTTTCTTCAGGAGACCATGAGCGGAAAGTACCAATTCGTGGTACCAGAAAGAATAAAAAAAGTCGACCCACTGGATGCTTATATTGTCAGGGAAAAAGCTGGGACCGGAGACACCTTATTTATCATCTCCTCCAAGATGAAAGGTAACATCACCGAGGTTACCTGTGCTTCAGCCCGCTTGCGCAATACCTTAGTTTATGTTTTGCGTAAAGCAATCAAAGGTTACGCAGAAAAGGTACACAAACATATTCAAGATGAACGGGAAATCAGTTTTAATTATGCCGAAAAATCTTTTGAAGCATTTGAGATGTCAGTCAACGAGTGCATTGCAGAAAACAAGACCCCTATATCTGACTATAACGACAGGCAGGATCTCTTTAAACGAGGTGTCAAGTCCAGGCATCTACTTACATCATCCCTTAGGAGTACTGTAAATGTTATGAGGAGTTTTTCCAAAGAACTTGAATGCGCCTATACGCAACACGAATCTGTTCCTGAAAATATATACTCCGCATTTCCAAAAATAATCGGCTATCTTGATTTGGCGATAAAATTGAATGATGTTTCAACTGGGCAATGCTCGTCAATGAGTAAATTGGAATTAAACTATTCCGTCAGAGAGAAAATGGAAGAGCTGAGGCTCCAGCAAGAGATTGTGGAAAGTGAGAAAAAGAAGACTGAACAATTATTTGCCGAAGAAAGACAGATCCTAGCTATTATGAAGGCAGAACTAGAAATTATTAGACTAAGACAAGAAGCCAAAGAAAAAGAATTGAAGGAGCGAGAACAAAGGTTGGTGGACCGGGCTGCAACAATGGATGTCTTTTTGGGTGCCCTCCTCGTGAAGAACAATAAGATTTTTGTTCCAGCAGAGACATCTCCGAGTGACATGATGAACACTTTGGTTGAACATTATATACAAACGCGTGATACTTCGAATTTCACAAATGACCCATTGGAAAGGCTTGCCAGTCGAAGAAGGCTCCCAATGAAGAGCACGCCTAAGATTATTTCAAAAATTGTTCAAGAACCGACTGAAGCGGAATCTGGTGATTTAGTCAATCAAAAGTCGACTTCGAAGAAAATTAAATCACATGGTCTAGTACTATTTGGTGGAGCGAATAAGCTACCCAAATCTTCTCGGACACCTAAGTCATTTCGTCCTTCTGTGTCACGCTCACACGTAAAGAAATCTGATGAGACGACCGCCAAAGGAGACACGAATAAATCTGCTAGAACAAGATTGTACGGAATAATATACCGAACAATTGGACGATCGAAGAAAACCTTCACTCCAACTGATGCCTCCATCAAAGCATCCGAGAAATTGCTTAAAGATATGGAACGAAGTAATAGTATTGCCCAAATTGCCCCATTAAGTGGAAGTAGGCCCTCTGCGCTAGAGAGCCAGAGGTCTGCTAACATGGAGAGAGAGTCGAGAGGAGCCCAGGTGCGGCAAGCTATTCCTCGCAGACTAGCAAACTTTTGCCCATCCACCTGATAGTTTTTTCGGCTCTGCGTGGAACGTTTCCATTCATGCTAATCTCTTCGAGACATTTTTCGTTTAATTGTTCCTGATATTTGTGGAATTATTTCAAGCTCTCAAGGGTATGGCATTAAAGGTTATCAGAAATTGTCCGATTGTAAGACGTTCCGAATTCCAGCGGACAATTTGTGACCGCTCAGTCCCTGACACTGAAGGAACAACCATACCAGAGTGTTCATTCGACTAGAATAAAAGTTTATCGACGTATTTTTTCTCTACTTTTATTACCTGCAAGATTCTAAGAATATTTCCAGGAAATAACTGCCCGAAGATTAGGCGTCTCATGAGAAACATTAAGTAAAAATCAAGTCTTCGTCACAATTTTTTTTACTGAGATATTCATATAAAGCAGGCTAAATAAATTGATATGAAATACATTTTTTTCAGTGTCGAGAAATTCACCGCCACTGCGGGCACAGCTTTTTATACTCGAAATATTTGCCTAAAATTAATCGAATAATGTGACTTAATCCGCACGCCCCTGCCACTAATATTGATCAGCACCATCACTTGTTAGCCAATGGATGAAAAACTTGAATCAATTGGTACTTTGTACCATGTTGTTTTCGAAAACATGAGAAAAATCTTTTGAATGTGTGCTTTGTTTTTAGGTGTCAACAAACAACCTGCATATACCATTAGACGAGCTGTCATAAGACCCTGATGTTTTGGAATTCAGGTGATAAGAAGGCCAGTATTTTTCTTAGTTCTCACTGCTTAGTAAATTGATTATAATGAACGGGTCATGGTGAATATTGCAGTCCCTGCAAATAATTAGTTAATATTTCAGCAGCGTCAATAATCGAAGGCTGCCCTAAATGCTTACGTTTGTGCAATCGCTTGATTTGATTTTAGTTTAAAGTTAGAAATCTATTTGTTTGATGTGTTTAGATTAATTTTGCTCATGTAAAAATTGTTTGGTTTTTAAATTTTTCTACGTAACCATGTCCATGTGATAAACGTAACCATGTCATGCGCCTCTATACTTTTACTGAGAGCAGAGGTTACTTCATTACTGGACCTCCCATTACTTTCAGTCCATTTATTCGTTGTGCTTCCAAAGAAGGAATTCCCGGAAAATAAACTCATCGGAAACTTCCCCATCCTCGGTTTCACCATGCTGTTGATGCGGTAGGTTGTGGCCGGCAGCAGCGATTCATTACATTCAATGCAAGGTATCGTATTTCTGTTCAATCACGATCTGAATAAAAGATATGGTGATGAAAGGCTTTTCCTGTATCTTTATTTGTATGTCTCCACTTCAGTAACGATGTCTCCACTTCAGTAACTACTAGTAAATCACGATACATGTTGATAGAAATGTCGAAACGGATATTCCCGGTTACTGTTCAATAGATTTACTGAAGTGATTCCTTGAAACTGGTAGGTATATATGTAGGCCCCTTTGAACATAACAATTGTGCCCAAATGTGTTCAGTCATTGTGTCATCAAATGAAAGTTCCTTGTAAATGATGCCCCAAAAGTCGATCCTGTTTAACTTCAACTGGATGATTTTTTTCCTCTAAATGTAATGAAGCTCTGTAAAGCGTAGGTGGTATGCAGTGATCATAATTGGTAGCTCCACTCACCCTCAAGATGTTCCGTTTCGAAGATTTGGGGCTGCAAACGTTAAATCGTGTTTTATTTATAATAAATTGTGATTTTTGGTTCAACCTTTGTTGAGAAATGAGCGTCAAGCTGATTCTTTATCTGACCGTAAATGTGTTCTCGTCTACACAAGTTGGATTTTTTCAAACATTGATGTCTAGTAAACAATTTAGCTCAACAATTTTATTTAATTGGAAATGCAGGCTCAACGGGAATCTGAATGTTAACGTATTCATTGTCTGGTAACACACGGCTTATCAATTTCTTAGGACTGTTTACTATATCACAACGGTAGTTCGTTCCAGCGGGACCAAAATAGGCCAATGATGAGCTGTTTGAACAGACAGCGCACTGTAGGCTTCCGCATGGTGGCATTTTCGGATGAGCCCACAGTAGGCCAATGCAGGTCGTTTTGGACAGGCACGCAGCATGCCTGTAGTGGCCTGTTTGGACGGACACACAGCAAGCCTATGGTGGCCTGTTCGGACGAGAAAAAAGTAGGCCTATGACAGCCTGCTCGAACGGGCCCACAGAAGGCCCATGGTGGCCCGTTTGGACGGGCCCGCAGAAGGCCTATGGTGGCCCGTTTGGACAGGCCCTAAGAAGGCCTATGGTGACCCATACGGACTGGCCCACAATAGACAGATGTTGGTCTGTTTGGCGGGCACGCAGTACGTCTATGGTGGGTTTTTCGGAAAGGCCCACAGTAGATTTCTAATGGTCTGTTTGAACGGACATAGAGAAGACCTATATCGGTACGTTAGGACAGGCACACAGTAGGCCTATGATGGCCTGTTTGGACGAGTAGACAGTAGGCTCATTGCGGCCGGTTCGGACGGGCTCACGATAGGCCAATAGTTGCTATGCCTCTGGTGGCTGGGCCTATGATAGTTTGTTCGGACGGGCCAACAGTAGGCTTGTGGTGACCAGTTCGGACGGACTAGCAGCAAGCCTATGGTGGTGTGTTCGGACGTACCTACCAAGTCTATGGAGGTCTGTTTGTTGAATGTTTGTAAGGACCCACGATACGATAATCGTTATTTGTTTCTAAAGGTCACTGTACATGAATAGCCGTTTGTTTGTACGAACCCACTGTATGTCAATAGCGGTCTACTTGCATAGGCCCACAGTGTGTCTGTAGCGGTCTACTTGCATAGGCCCACAGTGTGTCTGTAGCGGTCTGTTTCTATGGGCCCCACAGTATGCTAATAGCAGTATATTTGCATGAGCTCACAGTATGCCAATTGGGGTCTGTTTCCACGGCCCACAGTATAGTAATAGCAGTATTTTTGCATCAGCCCACAGTATGGCAATAGCAGTTTATTTGCATGGACCCACAGTACGCCAATGCGGTTTATTTTATGGGTCTACAGTAGTCCAGTTGCGATCTGTTAGTATAAGGGTCCACAATAAGCCAATAATTGTCTTTGTATAAGGGCCCACAGTAGGCCAATGCCCGTATTTATTAATGTCCAAGTATGCCAATAGAGGTCTGTTTATAATGGCCCACAGTGAGCTAACAGTGGCCTGTTTGTCATGGCCCGGAGAAGGCCTATGCTTGCCTATTGTTGAGGGCCAACTATAGAACTAAGTGGATCCGAATTGAAGGGCCCGCAGATGGCCTAGCGCCTCAATGTTTTAATTTGAATCTTAATTCGATTCTTTGTAATCGTGCTTCTTGTTAAGTTTCAGATCATTTTTTATTGGAATATTCGAATAAGTTCAGAGTCAGGTATGTTAACATTTTGCATGGCTGAGGATAGTCCAGTTTTAAAATAGCATTATTCACATAATTAAATGAACTATTTTCTGTTATCACTATCGCACTCAGCCTGTTTGTATATATTTAATAATAAAACCGTTCCACTGTAAATATCATGTTATCAGTTCCATTATAAAACTCTCATTATTGTTACAGGCATTGTTGGGATTATATATAATAAATCTACTGTCATACGTGTGCTCATCTAACTGAGCGGGTGTGAATGTCGTCCCAGGCTGCTTCGCTGTTTGTGGCGAGTTAAAGAGTGTTTTCATCGCACGTGTTACCATCAGTTGATTTATTCTGACTCGACGAAGGTTCAAACTCGTTACGAATAAAATTATTTCATCCTGTCCATTATTATCTTCGTGTCTTATTTTCCACTACACACGAGCAGCATTTGTGTTCGTTTTGGGCGTGTTGGCTGTCTTTCCAGTGTAAGCAATTCACTTACTACGTAAGAGGAAAATCAGCGGTACCGCAGTACATGCTATAGATGTCACTAAGCTTGGTATACTTCCAGACACCAAATACATTTTGGGGTGGATGGATGCTTATTCATTTTATAGATCATTAACACTTTATTTTAGTATTTTATTATTTCTTCTTGCTTGGGCTCTATTATTTTTCTCTGCCATTTTTTCATGGTGATAAATTTTAAATTTTATCTTTTTATTATATGTAACGAGGTTGGTTGAGAGAAGGTGACCCGGGGAGAGGAGGTACTCGTGGGATCCGCGGGACTCGAGGACCCGGGGTTTCGGGAACCCGAGGGACTTGGGAGACCAGGTGGATTTGGGGTGGTCCACTTGGATCTTTCTGGGGCCTTTTGGGACTCCCTTGAGACCCTTTGGGAGCCTTTTGAGAAACTGTGGGACCCT
>SDVV010026315.1:0-12279 GCA_016164225.1 Gammarus roeselii | reverse complement strand
ATATAAATCTGTTCAACCCTAATTTCATTTCAATCCAAATGTATGCATGTTTGCGTATTGGCATCATGGGTCATAGTTTCACCATCTCTGTGGAATGTCCCTGATTGAACTACTGAAATTGAAATTAATAGTCATTTTGGGTAATTCAGTTATTCACATCGAATTTCGTGTAGAGCAGCTGAAATAAGAATAGTTTGTAATCCTGAATGTTTAGTTGTTGTTATTAGACGAGGAGGGCGAATTAAATATATTTCTATACTCATTTAAAGAGCATAGCATAAAACAACAATCTGAATAGTCTTAGTCGAGTCACGAAGGGTATGCTGACGAAGATTTTGAAATAAATATTGCAATTTTACTTGACTGAAAAGAGAACCATTTTATCTGCGATAATGCTTGTGTTGTGTCCCAGTTTCTAATGCACTGCACAGTTTATTGCACTCCGCTTCCATTAATGAACTATAATTACTTGCTTCGCTGGCGGCTGGCTTTATCAGAACTGGCTATTGCGCGTTTGGCTGAAGCTTACGTTAGGATCATTTGAAGCTCAGGAAACAACAGGAGTGTCCTGGCATAGAAAGCTGTTCTCCAATTGCATGTCAGATTCAATGCATGAATCTTGACCGTCCAAATAACCTAACCTAATAACGAAGGAAGGACAAGATTGTTCTGAAGTATTGGCTACCAGTATTTGTTTTATTATAGTAGTTATTCTTTATTCTGTGTCTCTCCCTGATATCAAATATCTTAGGCGCCGGATTGACTACGATGTTAAAAAAAAAATCGGATGCGATTGTTTAACTTGTTTGTAACAATCGTAGTAGAAATGAAGACTATGGGGTTATATTTCACGATTTTCATTGCTATGTTGTTAAATAGACGAACTGAAATATCAAATATTGTTCGATAATGTTCAAATCTTGCTGGTAATACACTGGTGACGTCACCCTCTTTGTCGCAACAGCTTCGTGATTGGGCCCCAGCAAGTCTATCAGCCTGGTGTCAAACAAACTATTTCATGACACCATCGGTCATGGGACACTGGCACAATTCATGAGACCATGTACTTCTCTGACTCATATGAACATGTAATCTCCCAACATGTACTCTCCCAACACGGAATTTTGCAATATGCGAAACGTTTCAGACAATGACCTGCTGCCTTTAAAGGTCACACATTACGAAGCTATGACAAAACAACGCCAAACAAAACAACAAGTCACAGATGTGGATCACACCCCCAGGCACCATCACTTCTCAATTACATGTCACGATTTCAGAGACAGTATCCACACTGTTTCACCACTCACTCCAGTTGAAGAGTCGTCGCACCTCTTTTTTTTCTCAGGCGATGGGCGATGAAGGACGGAACATGGGCAACTGACTTCTAGACCAAGTCGATGGGCGATGCTGGAGGGAACAGATGCAACGGACCTCTGGCTGCAGTCAGTCATCGTGCGCAAGAGAGACGCGACCAAACTCTTCGCTTGAGCCGATGGACAATAACGAACTCGAAGGACACCTCTTCTCTCAATCGATGGGCAATAATAGAGGAAACAAGGTACACCTCTTAACTCACTCTCTGGGCAATAATGAGGAAACAAGGGAAACCTCTTTCCTCACTCGCAGGGCAATAATGGTGGGAACAAGGGACACCTCTTCCCTCACATGATGGCCAATAATGGTAGGAACAAGGGACACCTCTTCCCTCACATGATGGGCAAAAATGGTAGGATCAAGGGACACCTCTTCCCTCACTTGATGGGCAATAATGGTAGGAACAAGGGACACCTCTCCCCTCACTCGCTGGGCAATAATGGTGGGAACAAGGGACACCTCTTCCCTCACTTGATGGGCAATAATGGTGGGAACAAGGGACACCTCTTTCCTAACTTGATGGGCAATAATGGTAGGAAAAAGAGACACCTCTTCCCTCACTTGATGACCATTATAGAGGAAACAAGGGACATTTTTCCCTCACTTGATGGGCAATAATGGTGGGAACAAGGGACACCTCTTCCCTCACTGATGGACAATAGCATTGAAGGATTGAAGATGGATCATCTCATCTCTGAAGCATGAATAAATCACTGAAAATAGGCAGGAAACCTCATGACTGCGTCGCTGACTGAAAATGGACGAAGCTAAGGTAGCGGGTCGCTGTTACGCACGAGAGATTCTAAGCTTTACTGCTCATACTGTTGCACTATTGCACTCAAGCCAACAGTTCCCGGATCCACAACACCAGATTTTATTTTTCAGCGCGGCAACAGAAATTTACAGGACAGCGGCAACCCTAGCATTAGCTGATACCTGCCGAACAAGAAATGAAGTTGAATCGATGTAAATCCATCATAATTTACTTCATTCATACATGCGTACATATATTCCAGTGTGGTCGAAACTACAGTTTCTCAATGTGTCGATTCTCAGTTGGTCACCATCATTTTCATTGTCGCCGAAGTCATTATCATTTCTAACACGAAAAAAGTTCCTTCTTCGGTCGCTATTATTCGGCCTGTTTGCCAGCCTGAAAACTTTTCAAAGTCATCAATCTGGAATGACACAAAACTTTCGGATGAGGTAAACATAATGATGAAGTTTGCTTGTTGATAAGCAAAATTAATAGGAGGGTAGCAGTTTTTTTGTACATAGTGTCAAATGTGAATTCCGCGGGGAAAAACAGTATATAAAGATATGGAAAATGCTATTGTATTGTTTCGGTTTATCAATTATTAATGAACCCCAAGGAATATCAAGCCTGCCACGCACAAACACTCATAATGCCACACTGTCTTGTTGTCTTCATGGGAGTCTTATAAACAGCTTCCATTTAAATATCAACTTCACCCATGTGCAATCTTGAACTCTGCGTGTTTGATAACTCCGAATTTGTTGTGAACTGCTAGGACAGTGAATGGATTCCACTTATTCACCTTCATTTTGGTGAAGTTTCATTCTAACAGGTCTTAGTTTCCTCCACCTCAACTCAGCCAGTTCGACAAGGCATAGTGTTACCCATTCAATACCGAGCGACCTTAAATTGACCCGTCCATTCACAAGATAAGTTACTTTTTTGATTAAAATTCCATTGTCAAATTAACAACTTTAACATTCAGCTAACATTAATTTATAGTCTCATATTTTTAGTGGGAATTCAAGAAATATTCGTTCGCTGAATCCGAGAAGGATTTTTCTATTTCCTAGAGTAGCAACTGCGTTCAGCCTTGGTTTCAACACTAGTGCAGTCTCAATCTCGCAGGCTGTATCTCAATCAACTCGCCTAAACCTCAATTACAAACACTTTAAAGTGTGGAGCCCCTTCAAAATAATCACTTATCTCCATTGTTGTTGAAGTATCCAAAAGAGCGTCACAGAAGTCAGACTAATTCGGAATCTCTGCTAACTGCACGTATCGATGATTCTGCGTTGTTTTTCACTCACTCGATATATTAACAACTGTTTAAAATGAGCGAATTGTTTAGCTGTGATCAAATGTGTTTTGTTTATTTGAGAGTTTTTTGTTCAGTTGAAAGTATTCGTTAGAAGATAACTCCTTTCAGTAATGAATGTTTTGACCCAACCAAGATTGGCTTCACATTCACGAGATGTTCTTCAAGGGAGAGGACGACTAAATTCGCGTAACCCTTGCACCAAAATCTCCAGTAGCCGCTGCAGGACTGGATCACATCCTACTCTAAATTATTCCATAAGTTACCTGTTTGGAGGCCCGACTTTAACCGCCATTTTTTCTTACATTTTCTGTCGAATTATTTCTTCGGTGATAATTTCTTGTAGCTTTTGTTCCAACCACTCATGAACATTAAACGCTACTGAAAAGTTGGGTTAGGAAATTTGTTTGAGTAAAGGTACGGAAATTCGTATGAGTCAAATTTCTAATATGCTTCTGTCTGGAACACGTGTTCTGGAAATGTCGTTATGTAAAAATGAACTTATTACCTGTAGAGACAGTAATGATTAGTGTTATTAACAGAAACTGCCATCAACTATGTTTGGTCTCTCGCGTCATGCTCCATCTTTTGGTTTTGAGGTTCCGTTTGGAAACATAGTGCTCCAAACACATCGATTTAGAGAACTAGAATGAAAACAAATCTACAGTAGGTCCCTATATGTTCCTTCCGATCGCGTGCACGACAATGCATGACGCTGGTCACCAATCCAGTGTTTCCTACCCACCATTACTTAACTTACCAATAACACCAGTCGACTCGCAAACAAAAGGCCCACAAAGGTAGCAGTCAGGAAGACTTCCTTGTTTAATCTATTGTTCCTAGCTAGATTGACAGCTTCGTCAGCCTAAGAAGAAGTGCGAGGCAGGTAACTCATGGCGAAAGTATCTACTTAGGTGACAACCCAACGAAGGTTTTCTTTTCTAGAAAAGACTTCAAAACCGTCAGAAGCTACATGTGCTGGTTTGATGACTGATGGAGTAACCAGATTGTTGGCATCAAAATGGAAGGCCATCAACTTTCGTATACATCGACGATCGCTTTCTCGTCAGTCATTATAGGCACCGTGAAGCCACTGTTGTGTAATATTGATGCCAATGTTTCGATATATATCCACACGTGTTTCAACTAATCATTCCCTTCAAGAGATGCTGCTTTATGGAGACGTTGAATATTTAATAGTATTCATTGTATGTTGACTGACACTGGCCAGCGATTCAACGCATAGCCAACATTTGTAAGCCATCGCAGTGATTGGAGAGCCTCCATTCACAGTTGGAGGCTTTGTGTTCTAAGTCAAAGTACAAATAATAACACTAATATTACACTATATATATAATTATTCGTGTGAATAAAGATTAACTGAGAATCAATATCATTGTCAATTCATATTACCTGATTAATCGTTGCAATGGCTACCTTCACCAGTACTATCAGCATTTCATAGTTGATATGCAAGTTGATTGTGCTGGTAAGATATATTTTCGTCCAAAGAAAGACGCACTATTACCTAAACCCTTCCATGGATGTTAGCGCGTTTTGGTACGTTATATTTCATGTAAAACAAAATGTTTGAAAAAGCAGTGAGGAAACAAAGTCATCTCAAAATTTCAAATGAGCTGTCAACATCGAAATGAGTTGGAACTGCGTCATGAATTAATAACAAATTTTGTAAATTCAAAATGGATCCTGGAGCTATTATGTGGAAAATATATCCTAAAACGGCAAAGTTTTCCTGACCATTACGCCCTCTCACATTATGCTAATTCATGCCCGAGTTGTTAGCAGAGGGATGAGCGTCTCAGATCAACTGGTAAAAACATAAGACAAGTATATGTATGAATAGACAAATACATTTTATATATTCCATATAATACCACGAAGATAGGACATTGTCTCTGTGACTTTTCGTCGCTGCTTTCGATTTCCACAAGAACCCACCGCACCGAAGTCAATTTCCTGCCCATGTCAAGTCGACTCTTATCGTCCTGACTGCCGTATTACCTTGTCACGGCGTTGTGTGCTTGTCTTCGTTGGTTTCTTTTGAAGGATGATGTTGCTGCTGCTGGTGTTGTGAATTGCTGATGCTAAAAATAAGCGACCGGGATGCTTCCTCGAACTAAAATCCCCGACTGGAACAGTACCTTTGTTGTTCAGGTTCATTATGTCATATTCTGACTGCTAGATAGAACTTGTTCCAGGACCCGATAGCATGAACTACAATTCCCATTTACACCTTCGATTTCATCCCCGTTATTGCTACGAGTTTGCCTTCGCAATGCACTGTTGAATTTGATTGATGACAAATCCCCTCATAACAATATTTGACGACTTCAATCAGAAATGTTTGATATAAAACATTCAAGAGAATTTTACCCAAACTGATCTTTCACCAAGAAAACAGGGCGTCGATCGATCATCAAACGGAAAAGTAATTATTATAGATGCATTAACGTCTTTGTTATAATCGAATTTATGACCGTATGAGCTTCAGCCGGCAGTGCTTGCCTCTTTTGTTTGTGCGATCATTAAACATGATTAGATTGCTTTAGGGTCACTACTTTCCCAGCCGCTTGTCAAGGAAACTATCTATGCAATTATTAGGAATTAGTATTTTAAATAGCTCAAATTCAATATATTTGATGTTATGTTGAGTAACAGTAATGTTGTTTGTTCGCAATTGATTAAGTGTTCGATTCATATCGTTCATTCGAATAATGTACACAATTTCTGTGTCTACAAGGATGAAGGATCTAGTCAACACTGAATCCGTACGTAATAAAAGATTATAGAAAGGATTTCATAGCATGAAACACGTTGCAAGCTGGTGATATTTGTTGTAAACAATGTTCGCACACTGTGTTTGAGGAAAACGTAACGCAGTCTGGGCTATTATCATTGCCTGTCTTACTCATCTCGGGAAGTACTCCGTTACTCCTCGTGAGAGCACAAAACTTCCTCTCATTTAATACAGCTAGTGATTAAACGTGAGGCTATATGAACAATTACTGCAGACGACTTTGTTATTTTTCGGAACTAAAAGGAGAGAATGACCTACGTACAAAAGATGCTGTTATAAACAATAGGCTGTGTGTGATTTATATTGTGTTCACTTGCTAGATGAAAAAAAAAAGAGAAAATGTAATCGATAATACCACTCTAATTATCACGAATTCGACACCTCGAACATTATAACAACCTAAGGATTTTATTGAAACCACTCATTTACAACTCGGCAATATTCTATCATAGCGTTGCTGTATATTCTATTTGGGAAATGCAACACTTGTACTAGGAATTGGTTTTCCTAGAGTCGAAAATGTAGTATACATCGTAGGTTCAGAGTTTGTCTGATCTTCGAGAACGCATGCGAGTTCGGGATAGTGTGCCTGATCTCCGAGAACGCAGGCGAGTACGGGAGCGTATGTCTGATCCCCGAGAACTCAGGCGAGTACGGGAGAGTATGACTGTTCCCCGAGAACGCAGGCGAGTACGGGAGAGTATGACTGATCCCGAGAACTCAGGCGACTACGGAAGAGTGTGACTGATCCTCGAGACTGCAGGCGAGTACGGGAGAGTGTGACTGATCCCCGAGTGCTCAGGCGAGTACGGGAGAGTATGGCTGATCCTGGAGAACTCAGGCGAGTACGGGAGAGTGTGACTGATCCCCGACAACTCAGGCGACTACGGGAGAGTGTGACTGATCCCCAAGAACTCAGGCAAGTTCCGGAGAGTGTGACTGATCCCCGAGAACTCAGGCGAGTACGGGAGAGTATGACTGGTCCCCGAGAACGCAGGCGAGTACGGGAGTGTGCGACCAAACATCTGATATATTCTAGGGAAAAACCGTCCCTACTTCATTTACAAGTTTTTGAACTTCCTAGTAATATCTGTCCTTAAATTAATGAATAATATTAATTAGGTGTGTATTACCATAACATTTTTGCGAAAAAAATCGATGGTTTCCGTACCATTTTGTATTTACTCAAAAGTTTAACGTTCACACAATGTCGATCAGCCTGTACACGGAATTCTCCTCTGTTTTGGATATTCATGCACAGATATGTTCATCCACACATAAGGTATATAAGCTAGATTTGTTATGCTTTAAATAGTTCATTCCGCGCACATAAATTCATCTTAAAACGTTTATCGAGGAATTTATAATTGAAGGTTTCTTTTTGCTGGTATCCCATCTTTCTCGCTTGAATACCTAAAAATATTTGTTTGTCAATTATAAAGAAATATGTGTAGAAGTTCATCATTGTGGGTACGGAAAAATATAAAACTTGAATATTTTCCTGATGATGTTCATCGTGTCTAAGAATATATACAGGGAATCATTATTTCCGGGACAGGCCGTGCATGGCAATTAATTACCGTTCGATATTGGTCCTGTAAAATGCTGTATCTGGCTGGCAATTTTCGTCACGATATCTGGAACCATTTCACAGCTGTTAATTTTTCAAATGCAGATGCATGTGGGAGGCTACCTCAGCTGCAGTTAGTTACATATAATGAGTTCTAACTCTCCGCGATTGCAGCAGTTATTTTCCTTATTGGACGTCGTACGGCATCAGCTCAGACCAAACAAGTAATATTGTCACTCTATTTTACCGTCGATTCTGATGGCCCTGTTCTCGTTGAATGCAATTATATTGTGCTTACAACTGTAAATCATTTCGAAAGATTTGTTTATTGTGTTGCAAAATGGACAGTCGCTCATAAAGTCTCGTCTGACCAGACCACATGTTTTATCGTGTAATATGACGTAATGACAATGTAAATAGACCATTGAAGTTCTTATGTTTCTACCCGCGTTGATGCAGCGTCCGTTTCAGTTACCGGCGATCGAAGGTTGGGTGAGAAGCGAAATGGTTATTTGTATTATTTTTGAGAGGTGTGAATTAGTAGAAACCCAAATTGACTCACATTAGCTTATAAAGTTTCTGCTGAGTGAGGATTTGTTTCTTATTTTCAGAAGTCCTTCAGTATTTATAAGCATAGTATTTATCAGCATCATAAGCATGGCATTATAAGCGTAGTATTTATAAACATCACTAACCTAGTAGTACGAAATGTTGGATGATGGTCAGGACACTGTTTCTGTACACATCAAGTACGGTCGGGGTGATTCTGAGAGGACAATAATCATATAAAAAATCTACGGTTGATCAAATTGTGTTGAAATGATAAAGAATTATCATTATTTCATTAATTTTGTGGTGTATCTATTTAACTTTGTTGCAATTTCACGCTACTTAATGTTTCATTTTCCAATTTGCTTCAGGCGGAAGTCATAACTCCATGTTGCAGCGCTGTGGATTAAATGGTGTGGATGATACAGTACATAGTATTTGTATTCCATTTATGCAATTCTTCTACATATTTCAAAGTACAGCCAAGTGCACTGTTCTTGTGTAGAAACCCTGGTAGTAGCTGCAAGTTTACCGCAGTGTGAGTATGAACAAACATTTGTGTAATGATCTTTCGATTACCGTTCCTTTTGATAACGCCTAAACTATCGACCGAAACTGAACGATTTTACCAACACTCTTCTTTATTCTTCGCTCATAATTTCTCCTTTCTCATGATGAACTATTTCGTTAGTATCACCTCATAAATGTATGAAAAATGTTCTTTCATCGAAAGATTTTGAATTCACGACAGCGCATAAGAGAGTATATTGCTCGCCTGAGTAGATGAGTCAAAAAAATGATCTACTGAGGTGAAGGATTGAACTAGTTTCATCTTAAGCAACAAAATATTTTCCTGAAAATCGTTTAGGCACTCACATTGGCCCAGAGTTGAGGACTTTTCATATTTTTATCGTGGCACTTGATCTAATCCAATCACTGCTGGAACCTTGAGGCGAATATTGTTGAAACTAAACATGTATTTCATGTATGGGTCATGAGGCGTAAGTTTTAAATATTGTAAGCTCCTTCGGTTTAGGTAATGAAAGCCGCATACAACCCATAGACGTCAAAAACCTGCCGCCCCCCGCATGTTATCGAAGAGATGGTTTAGGTATAGCTACTCACATTGGCACAAAGTTCATGACTTCTAATTTTTACGTGGCATTTGATCTAATGGCCACGTTACATAATAGAATAAAACAAGTCAAAAAGTCTCCTATCAATGGAATCCATGGAATCGATGGAAGTTTAATTAAAGTAATTTCTTGAACTCTTATTGTATCTCATAATGCAGAGTAGATAAGCATTCTAGAAGATCATTGCTGTGCCCTGTTTTAAATCATTTTATTTTTTAAATTATACATGTATTTTTTCTATTCTACAAATCATTTTCAGTATAATAAAGATTTGGTCGCTGTAAAGAAATACATAGACGATTAAGGCAGCTACGATCTAGGAGTAGTATTAAAATGTTGAGTTTACAGAAGGTCTTCACCCAAACAACTGAAATATTTCTGACCATCTCACTTAATTTGAGTAGAACCCCTTCTTGTATGTTAGTTCGTATTCCAGATGTTATTATTTACCGGATCGAAGGGGAAGTTGTAATATGATATGAAACACTTTAGCTGTTATAGTTTTTTATAAATAGTACTGTAAGTTTGAGACTATTTTAAAAGTTCAAATATACAAACTGAACTCATTTATTATGTTTATGTTTTGGAAGTTAGCCTCAATTGCTGGAATATGGAGGCCGTTAAAAATTACCTGGCTGATGAAGTAAATATTAACATCCGCATAGTAACGGAAATTCGTTCATTGTAGATCATAACAGAAGAATCCCACGTTTTACTTAATGTGCTCTCGTCCGGCATTAATGAGATGTAAAAAAAAAATTGTCCCAAGTGCTTTTAGTCATGTGAGGAATACTTATTAAGGTGGCTATTAGCCTGAATTATGTTTTGAAGATATAAATGTACTAGGTAAAGGTTTTGTAATATGATGAGCTCAACACGTGGTGTGCTTTTGTAATCACTTATTATCCACAGCACAATTTACCTTTGTATTTTCTTGAAAATGTAACACCACACTCGTGTTTATATCCGCGGGATGAGATTGAAATGTGGACTGAATCTGATGAGCTTACATGCATTCGTTAAACGATCCGCATTGGGTACTGGACATAAGCATCTTATCAGGGGAAGATTACTTCATCAATGCTGCCTCAAACGGCCAAACGTTGAACATGCTAATAAATGCTGTTACTAGTAACTAAAAAATAAGTTAGCCTCGTGTCAATTTCAAATGTATTCAACAGACTCATGGTACGAATCAGTGCCAGAAACTTCATCAACTTACCTTGAACTCAAATCTACAATAAATTGCATGTATCAAGGATTCATACATGGACGAGCAATAGCGTATAACAAAGCGTCTTATTATCAACGTTATATACTTCATGGCTCGGTGGCCCCATGCTAGAGAACAGACTTAACAATTTGAAGGACGAGCGATCGAGGCCTGTTAGGTTGGAATAGGTTTAATTTTATTTCTCCGTCATTAAAACTTTCTAAATCAAAAACGCAACTCCCAGTAGAAAATTCGTTCTCTATGATGACCGACGATCTGCCACCATGAATCCCTAACAAAAATTGCTCAAGTTATGAAAGCATGAACTTCGAATTTTGGTTTCTTCCATAGGGAAATTATCCTAATAATTCCGGTAAAACAAACCGCAGTCAGTTGCCATCGACGGTAATCAAATTCTCCGCATATCATTTGAAGTGACTGGATAATTAAAATCAACACGAAACGGAATTTACTATATTTTCAATCCAATTATATCGATATAAAACCAGTTTCAATGAAATGAAGACAATAACAAATTTCTTGTTTATTTCAATATGAAGTAATACACATACTGTTGAAGAAGCATTTGAAATGGCGGAACGAGTTCTACCGGTCAATATTTTGTTGGCTATCATTTTTGAAGTCAACACTAATTTCGTGAAGGCATGTCTCTTTCATTTATGCTTGCAACGTCAGGCAGGGTTACCATGTTTTGTTTGTTTGCACCCCTCAGCAATATGTTCGAGTAAATATGTGGGTCCTAAACATTGAAAATCCTCACATGAACAGCTGTATATGTGAGGATTTTCAATGTTCAAATCGTCGTTTAACTTACAAGACCATATGCAGTTGAACGATGCATATTGTTTATAACAAAATAAATGCAATGATTTCAATTGACACGAACCCCTATTGATTGACAATTTCTCGGACATATAGAATCTCTTTACAATCAACCATTGATTGTTATAACAGTGTATAAACAACCATTGGAAATTGCATGACTCTATCTTGTGTTCATAATTACATAAAAGTCTCAACATATTTATTTCTCCTATTTATGAAGGTGCTGTTTCCATCGATTGGTCACCCGAATTTTTAATTATTTGTTCGGATTTGTTTTTGAACATGGTCGTCGTGGTTCTGTTTACAGGCGGTCGGTGAATGCATCAGCCATTATTCCGTTTCGTAACAGGGGTGTCGTTGGTTAAAGTTATGATAAATATGAATTCCGTAAAAATCAGTTAATCAGCGAATATAAATGAACCTAGGCGCAAATATGGTCAGGTCTGTCCGGCACATTTCTTGCAGTACATCTCCAGTGGGGTTCCCACGTTCTAATCAATCAGCTCTGGGACGTCCATTCAGAGCAGACGACCTACCGAACAGTGACCTGGGACACTGACAAAACAATCTGAGTCTAAGTATTCAAGAGTCTAACGAAAGGAATACTGAGGTAAGCCATATGATAAGTATCTGAAAAGGATTATTGGATTTTCTGGAAATACTCCTTGAAAATAATGTACGAATTTTTGTTAATA
>SDVV010026314.1:0-12279 GCA_016164225.1 Gammarus roeselii | reverse complement strand
TATATATATAAACATATCTATATTCCATACCCATGTCCCATGCTCTGATTGGGTTGACTATTACGATTTTGCCTTTGTTATTCTTGCTTTAATCCAATTTATACTTTGTTCCAGCTTTCGTCTTCTGATGTATCACCGAGTACCACGTCAATTCTTCATGTAATAATGTACAGTTGTAGGACCCACTTATTCATGTCTCATTTTATTCATACGAATTAAACTTGCCTTCTAACCCACGGGCAAAACGGTAATAAAGTTTTGTTATTGTTTCAGTTGTCTTAAGATGCTTCGTGTTTGAAGCGAAACCGGTCAAGAATAGAAATATCTGTCAATGAATTGATTTCTTCAATTAACCCTATGGAAAGAGCGGTATTCAAAACCTTAGAAAAACTATCACCAAACCGATCTCAAGGTCACGGTCTTTTGTTTAACAATGACTGTCTCACATGGTGTTTGTTCTGTATAGGTTTAAAAAAATGAAAATATATATGCATAATTCTAAGTGAAATATAAGTATTGATAGGTTTTTAGTGTGATATGTTATTCGAAGACTTCATGTAAACCAAAAGTATCCGCACACAATGTTCTAAGTCCCGAAAGCCTTGAGCCTTCTGATCGATGAGTCATGCCTTCTCGGGATTTCAGCCAATGAACTCGCAGGAGAGTGCTTGAGCCTTGGCTTAAATTCCGAGAAGGCTTGACTCATCGATGAAAAATCTCAAGGCTTTCGGGACTTTGAACATCATGTGCGAAGGCTCTAAGGACTGTATATTATTCTTGTTATTAGATTTATTCGTGCTACAATGGTTCATGGTTCGATAAATAGTTAAGTTACTTGGCTCGGAGTTTTGACGGCGATTAGGTTTCAGCTTGCGGTCAGAGCTCCCAAACGGAGGTTTCCTCCCTCTGCGTTCGGTCGTATCTAGTTTTAACCGTCTTAGCTTGCAATCATAGAATGTGTCCTTCATCCCTGTCAAATCTGTCTACTGTCCGTCTGCAAGGAGTGGGTATGGGCTGCGAAAACGCAAATTTGGGGTATTAGGGCGTGTTGAATGGGTTGTGTGAGTGGAGTTGGCTATTGTTTGGCGTACAGATACAGAAACAAACACTAGGCTGAATCCTCCAGGAAGCGGGGTGACCAACGGCAAAGTGTAACTCACACTCCTCTCATACACTCGCACTGAAACAACTCAGCCCTTACGTACTAAAAGGGTCCGCCTGGAATACCTCGTAATGGACTCTGGGTCATAAGTGCGGTCCGAGGTCAGTGTCAGCATCATGGCCCGACAGTGTGACTAGTAATCCCTGCTTCGTCATAGTTACCGCTCCCCACACTCCCATCCGCGATCAACCGTTTCTCAACGAGAGGAAAAGGTCACAACTCATTCACCAATCTCCCATCATCCATTCCCACCATGCACCCGTTTAATCTCAGAACACGCGAATCTACACTGTATTTTAACTTCTTCACCATCCCCGTTCCAATTCGAACAACGTCGTTAGTGATGCTGTCTCACAGTGTCACTCCAGCTATACCCCACAAACATTTCATCTCGAAGACATTGACCCTTCTCCTTTCTTCTGTTTCCACCCTCCAAGTCTCAGCTACGTCGAGCACAGTAGGAAAAACTACCTCCTCAAACCACCCTCTCTTTGCTTCCGTTCCCAACGTCCTACATCTCATTGCACTCTTCAGTGCACCCAACACTTCACACCATTCCTTCACTCGCAACTTCACCCCAGCTTTCACTGGTTCAGTCATCTCGTCATGGGAGCCCAGATACTCAAGACACCCAACTTCCTCCAATAGTTCTCCATTTAGGAGGACACTGTTTGTGCTCGCATTGACACTTCTCAGACATTTCGTTAACACACCTCAACCGACGCTAACTTGAAACCTCCTTCTTCCTGATTTCATCACCTAAACCGCCTCATCACCTCTTGTTTAGTAATGTTCGCAACAAGTCTCCCTCCCAAAACCGGCATCCGTGCACCACCACCCACAACAATAGCACCAGCCTCTCTGCCATCCTCGACATTCCACAACTCATCAAAATACTCTGGCCACCTTTTTCGCACATCTCCACTTTCCAACAACGACTGGCCGTTTACATCTTTCACCACTTCCTCCTTCACCTCTTCTTGATGAACTTTCACTGTTGACATCAATCAATTCATACGGCCGATCAATTCACAGGGCAAGAATAAAGAGCTACTTGCTCCCCAATTAAGAACGATGCAAGATTATCCCTTTAATTGCAGCATAACTGCAAGTACAAGACTTATAAGGAAATTTCAGCAGATATAGTCATTATTGCGAATAGGACAGATATACTGCAAATAGGGCAAAATTTGCCTGGAGTGCGAAGATTGCAACTAGGTGAAAAAATTGCTATGGATTTGAGTTCCAAGTTTTCATGGAGGGACCAAGAAAATTCTCGTAACTCAATTTGAACTTGAGCACCCCAAAAGTACCCATGAACTCACACGTGAAAATCATTAGTGCTGAATATAAGGTCCTCCACTATCCCCCGACAATACTCCACCCATTTCCGGCGACATCGCAAAGAATTTACTGCTGCATTTCTGGATTTACGCTACCACAGTAGATGGATGCCCCTATGGAAGATGAACAGTCCGCGCTTAAACGCTCAGGGCCCACTCCTTAAGTCTAGAGGGTCAACGTCTGCAGTTGGGGTCCACGACCTAAACCAGGCGTCCACGACAGAGTCCAGGAGGTCCACGGCCAAGTCTAATGGGACCACAGTCAAGTCAATGGGCCATGTCCAAAAAAAACGAGGGGGCCATAGTCTGAAGTCCAGGATCCTCGTCAATCTGCTCGACGGGAAAAACACCAGTAGGAACTCCAGTTCAAGAATGATAACATCCATAAGGAGCAAAAAAGATGGCTGCGGTGGTGGTGATAGGATGAGTAAGCACTGCTTGCTCGCTGCAGACAGAGCCGGGTCCGAAGAGAGCGTCGAATGGGGGGCCACAATTGGTTCAGAAAAAACGCTTAGTCGCGGTCACGTTTGGTCAGGGGCTCAAACCTTTTGAAAACTAATCAAAATTGGAGAGCAAGGCTGTTCGCAATACACTTTTGAATTATGAAACGAATAGTTTTGTGCAACCTCTTTTCAGGACATTTTTTTTGCTTTCTTCATAATTTCAGTCACTGCGTCTGCCCCACTTGGCACCAGCATCCCTCTTGGTGCTCCTCACCACCCCTTCTCTTCTCTCAATTGGTGTCATTGCCCACCACCGACGATATTGTATGATTGGCGGGGAAATATTGTGTCCTTATTTCATCCTCTGTGAACACATGTTGTTAAGAACTGGCATCCTTCCAAACCCCATACATACGGTAATTATACGGACCTATGGCCAACGCGTCACTGACTTTAATCCACCCTTAAATAGCAACTGGCCAACCTAATGATGGAGCCTAAATCTAGAGTGGTATTGTTAGTGCATTTTTTAAATGACCACTCTAAAAAAATGTCTCGTCGAACCATTTGTTTAATTGCTAACAGATGAATGGTGAGAACATGGCCTTCGTTACAGGCAACAAAGGCGATGAAATATATCATATGTTTTACTTTTGACGTACGAAATATGCACTAGGCCTGTGAAAACGAAATCCAGAAACATATCTAGACGTGAGAGTAGCATCAAGAATCAACTGATACATAAGAATAAATTTTCTGAACCTATATATTTCGTAAATATTTGCTATGCAGAAATCGAGAACAACTTCAAAACCATCTTCAGAAAAATAAACGAATATATAAATAAACTTTCAATGATCAGTTGGATGACGTCACATTTGCAACAAATGCTTGGGAAGAACATGTATCACCAACGAAACATCTTAGGCCACACACATGAATTTTATTCAGACCAGACACTAGCTTCATGGCGTCACAAATATAGGCTAAAAATAATAATTGAATTGGAACATGAATTTTCCTCAAACTTAATGTTAAATGTATTCCGTTATACGAGTACTCATGTTCATGCCCATTTTTGACTGCGTTTCCTACTTTAGAGGGCATATGGAAGTCAGTCCATCTAATGATGGAGCCTTTGATTTAAATCACTTCAATTTCCAATTATCGATCGTTTCAGCTTACAATTGAGGCGTGAAACACACGTCATCAAGCAAATACGTTCTGAGGCCCAAGCTTGAGCATTCCTGAGGTGACGTCAGATAACTCACACCAGTCAACGACAGCAACCGATGAAATTAGCATGAGACCATTTTTTTAATTGGTCTCCCGAAATTGAATTAAATTATACGCTGCAGTTAAGCTGATTTAGAATTGAACACAAAACTTGCTTGCAGGTTCGAAAACACGATTGCGCCAGCTGAACATTCCGATTATTGTTGACCATTTTTTTGGTCCAAGCAACAGAATTATTTAGCACGTTCATGACAGTTCTTCATCAGGATGCGTTATTCTGAGTGACAATACGATGCTTTGATCGTAGAAATATTTTCGCAGGTAACTGGAAAAATCTTAGTAATGCAATAAGATATCAATGTAAATCTTACTTGGTTTGATTTTACTAGGTTCAATAAACTTACGCTCCGGTGAGCTGCCAAATAGGTTGTGACAAGCACATGACAGCGTTTAGTAACACAAACCTTACATTGTTACCAATAGTAAATACAGCGAATCACAGTGACAAATGTAGTGACGTAAATAAACACGGCAATTCATTTTTGTTAAGCGGCACGGACGCAGCTTCATAACCTTGCACACGGTCAACCACATTTAACACGAATCAGTGTCTTACAACCATGTCAGAATTCGTAACTTTGATGGAAATGGAATATTTCACAGTGCGTTCGATATATATTGAGGTTAGAATATGTCAGATATCGACTTGTCTCAGGGTACTTCCAGTTGGTGTCAAAGCTTCTTCAGGTAAGATATCTTTGTTTCGTTTTCTGGGCTTAGTTAAAATCAATAGGCTACTATGTCAGGATAAGGCTGTATCGGAAGCTTTTAATATCTTAAATAAGACCTACAATTTTGTGCATTGAAATATCATAAGGAATAAATGAAAACCTATAACATGTAAACTGAACAATCTTGTTGAAATTAACCGTTTACTGTTTAACTATTTCACAAGTGAAGATCTCGACTCCGCGCAAGTTTTAACTCCTAACGGAGTGGAGGAGTAAAGATGGCGGCGCTCGGCTGTTGGTCTATTCTTGAGAGCGGACGTGCTTTCTACTTCATAGCCGTGCATCTAGTGTCGGTGGATCAGGGTTCATGGATGGGACATCGGCCAACCTTCACACTAAACTAATGTAGTGAAAGGTTCAGCAAAATCTTACTTCAACGATGATCTACGAATGATCGTGAATACGCTGGCCAGAGTTGATTTCTGGGTGGTAGGAAGTTCTCAAATAAATCACCGGGTTCAAATTTTGTTCCATTAATATTCTTTTCGTATCCATAAAAGGTGTAATAATCCTCCCGTTTATGGCTACGGTCGGAAATAGCGTCCATCTCCGCGAGCTCTTAACTGAACGTCAGCAGTTTTAGACACTTTGCGTGCCATCATGAGGGTAATAAAAACAATGATTTGTGAGTCGGACGTGAGAACCTTATATGCGTAAGAAGACAGTTTCATAGACACCACTTTCAACATTTGATGAGTGACTGTACGAGTTAGAGAGTGAAAGTTAAGTTAATTTTGTTACATTATTCGGTGCATGTCGTATATATCTTTTCACCGTATTGCGTACAGTGCACAAAATTGTGTACCTGTTAACCTACTTTCAGTTTGACTGGTGAACAGCTACCTGTGAATATACAATACAACATAATGAATCGTATTTCTGCCCCTCTATAATGGCTGGCATAAGTTTTTGTGATTTACCACCGCAGCCCTAATGTACTGTTCTAAACATCAGAATAATTACCACCGCAGCCCTAATGTACTGTTCTAAACATCAGAATAGTTTTAACCGAGTCAGTGACCTGTTGGCCTTCAGTGGTAGAATGGAATAATACCTTGTTATGCAATCAGAGATAATGCAGCGAGGGCGTGAGTCTTGAATCATCGAAGGCGTTCCGTAAATATTCATTAGGCTTGTCAACTGCTCGATATTCTGGTTGGAGTAAAGACGGAATCCCATTCGATGATTGTGACCAATATTGGCTACATTTGGATTGCATGGGCTTTCAAGTTGTTCAGTTTGCCCTTTAAAGAGATTGCTGTTTTAATTATAATAATTTTCAGAATATTATTTAACCCTTAATATAGCGATAATATATTATTTTCTGTTAATGCTCGTCCGCTGCAACAAATATGGAAATAGCTAACGTTTCGGAATATGTGTCAAAGCCACAGTACGTGTAAGTGACGCTTGTCGTAACATACGTTCCCATGAAATCCGTGGAATCTATTTGCCAAGGTTGAGGGATTCCACTTCAAAACTACCAATGGTCGTCATTTGTTAAGCTTTAAATGTTGTTAGCGTAGAATGAATGTAATCAGTTTAGAGTATTGCCCTTGCAATATCATCTGTGCTGCTGTGAGAAATGAGACGAGCATCGTAATTGAACAATATAATCATGGGCAAGTGAAACAGCCTGACTTATCGGTGTCGCTCAATATGCTAAGGGATGCATATTGAGTGAGACCAATCAACCTAGACGCTATACTACGGCCAAGAATATATCGATCAAATTATGATGCTCGTCACCTTTTGCATTGGAGCACAGTCGACCAAGAATGAGTAGTTATGACAGCAGAGCCGAATTGGAGAACACGTGTTTTAGGCAATTCGGCAGGCAGCGGTTGAAAAGTAAATTCTTTTGAGTAGCTCGCAGTAAGCTTAACTTGATCAATGCCAGATGACTACAGATCCTATTGCATGAAATCTATTCCACTATTTCCAATTTATCGACAATTTTTTCCTGTAATAACTTATAACGACTTTTGGATACTTAGAGCTTGCTGCATAATTGTTTTCACTCTTTAAGGGACGTATACCTGTACTGCGAACAATAATTGATTGGATTTCCTTGCCAGATGTTGCAGGATAGACAATACATGCAGTAGCATGAAGAATTTTACTGTTTATTCAACCATATAAATTACAACTCACTTAAGTCGTACGAACCAACGAATTTCGAATACTCGTTCAACGATTTGGGGAATTGAGTGTGCTGCTAGAAGAAGGCAGCACCGACAAACACCACCCAAATATCTCGAGAAACATGGACTGAGAATTATAAGGATCTCGTACGCAACTTTGGCTATGCCACTTTGCATGGTATCGCGCGAAAAATCTGTACTATAATTACAATAAATCGCTTGTACTAGCAACATAATTGCATCAACACAGTTTATTTATGTTGAGGTCAGTATCAGCCGCAAATCCCGACAGCTTTCGTAGGTTAACCCTGCTGCGTTATAGTCTCAAGGACATCCCCCACTCATATCCGTCCCGTTCTCATAAAGACAGCGTGGGGCGAGAAGCCGCGTAAGGGCCGTGCCGTGACTCATCCATTCGTAATCATTCATCACTCTGGGCTATACGTCGTTAGCTTTTTCGCAACTTCCACACTGATATTTTTTTTCAATAAAGGTGAACTAGACTTTCAAACTTTCGCCACTTCATCCGACTACAGTGTCAGCCTCTGGTGCTGCATGTCGCGAGTTCGAGCCTCGGCAGGGACACGGCGGTCTTGTGGCGGGGAGATTGGGCACCTCCCCCCTCTGTGTCTGCCTAACTTAGCCACCCCCCTAACTAAGGGGAAACGGCTGTATGTCTATACATACATACATACATACATACATTTTGTTAGGTTAGCGTTAGCGTTTAACAATCTGTTATGACTCTTTCAGAAAGAGCTCTGTGGAAAAAAAATGCTTGAAAAATATCCTAAGAAAACACATTTTCTCGACCAAGAAAGATTCAATCAACTGGCCACGTAGCCGCATTCAAGTTCAAAAGCCAAATGCGACTGCTGATCCAAGTAATTTAACGATCACGTGAATGAGCTAAATTTATATATTGCAAGGAAGCCTAACTATTGCATATCATCAATCACCTGTCATAAGGAAGTTGACCAGCTCAGAGAGTTGGCGCTGAGAAGCAATAGAACTAGAACATGTTCACACAAGCAGAATGGCAAAATATTCTTCTTCTTGATAAACGCTGGTCATTCGTGCGCATTTCTTCAAATGGTAATTGGTAATACGCTCCATAAATTATATTACACTATTTTGACGCATTAAATGACTGCCAAGTTATTAAATGGACCCTACTCCACCGATATAAAATGTAAATAGAATTTCGATGGCGCGAAATCTAGTGCACCTTAAGGGCTTGCTTCACGCCATCCATCTACCCTTACTTCGGTCTTTCTCTGTACCTACTCAATACACTCGTGTCCGCTTTCATCACCCTTCCATCTTCACCATCCATCGTCACCATATATCAAAACAATCTCAAATAAAATGATGTAATCTGTCCTCCAACTTCTTCACCAACCCAGTTCTAATTCGGACTGCACCATTATGGATCATATCCCTCTGGGTCAGGAGTGAGGCCACAGTTCTCTGACCTCACTCCTTACCCGAAGTGCTTTGCGGGATCCAGGCCGTACCATTTTGCGCTTGAGGACTATGCTTTGGTGAGTGACGTACGTCCTGCCGCGGGCCACCCTTCTCCTAGAGATTTGGTTATGGGTCTGCGTCTGTATCGTCTATGACAAATAACTCCACTTTTCATCATCAAGTTTAATCATTCGTGACTTACTCTGATCATCAGCAAAGTTGGCATATCTCGGTGTCGTAATGAAAGATCACTTTGGGGCTTGTATGACACTGGTTTGTTTATACAAACCGAATCACGAGTCGTGATGGCACATTATTTAGTGCTCTACGGACATTTTAATAACTGTCGTCCTGCCACATTACTAGGCGTCCCTTGGACACACTATCATGAAGGTGTGTCATCATAGCCTCTTCACGTAGCCTTCTAAGTAACGTTTCTGAATTCGGGTGACGATCAGTACAAATGCATGCTGTTCTACAGAACGCTCATTTCTAGACTATGGAGCTGCTGTTTACAATTCAACAGCCATAATGATTCTCAAACCCATTTTGATGATCGAACTCAACGCAATGCACATCTCAACCGGAGCTTTCCGTTTCACGAATGCACAAGCCGATGTTCTTTCGCTTCCTCTTCGATGATATGAACTCTCGCTCTAATAATTCTTTATGACTAGGAGCCTAATCAGAAGCAAAGCCCACAACCACAGCGACAATAATTGTGATAAACTCCTCATTAGGTATAAAATAAATATATGCTAGCTATATTATTTACGTGAGAACAACATAAGTTCCCCATTTACAGGAAAAATACCATCGCTTACTCGAAGATCTTTCAATCCTTCAATCTCTTATTGATTTCTCAGAATCAGCTCGCTTTCTTTTACGATCAACCCACAGCCAGTCAACCTAGATTACAAATATACCCAAAGCTAGAACTTCACCCAATATGTACTGCCGAAAATTTTCGAGACTTCTGCTGTACGTGGGGAAACCTCATGTTTGTATGGCTATCATCCCGTATGAAGCCTCTGATTCTTCTGCAGAGTTACGCGCACCCAAAAGAGACATTTCAATAACCAAAAAAATTGCTTTTCCATATGCGGTATTTTTGCAGACAGTCTGAGTGTCCTCACAATAGATATCTCGCTCTACTCAAATACAACACGCTCTCTTTACAATGTGCGAGGGAGGCCGAACGGTCAACTTCTACTGGATTCCAGGTCACGCGGGAATAAGGGGATATGAGTTCGCTGATTCCCAGGCTAAGCTGGAGTCCACCATACAATGCAAGCCAAGATTAGTTCTCTATCATCACCTCCATTGTAACATCCCATTGGAACGATGAGGGGCAAAAAAATGACCCAAAACTTCTTGCAGTCAATATTCAATTGGATAATGGGAAATCTTTTTTTTTAAGGAGAGACCAAACATTCTTCACCCACATGCACTGGGCCCTCATGATTAGCTCACAACAATCTAATGGACGCAGAGATGGGACCGTTTTCGTCAAGATATCTACTGTCCCATATTGCCACGCGGCAATCAGAATGAAGAACTTACTGATGAAGCGCATCGCACTTGAGGCAGATCAACCAGTTGTCTTTTTTTCCCTTCCACGCTTCAAAGCCTAGACGCTGACCCCCATTTACAGGAAAAATATCATTGCTTACGGTTAACCTACCAGCCTATACGACGCAGTGCAAGTATTAAATAGTACTGGAAATGAAATCATTCATCTTCCCGACGATGTACTTTGGTATATTATTCAAGGAACACAGAAACGAGGATATATTATATGGTAAAGTATGAATCATCCATGTTCTTCATAAATATTTCATGTCATTATCCTGGTTTGCCCTAGCGTGCATTCATACCAAAATTAAAAGTTCAAATAATTGTAATTCCGATTAACCTGTTGTTTCCGCACGTGCTCTAATAGACTGCAATCTGAGTTGATTATCTTAGCGCCATATGATGGAGCTCACCATAGTGCTCACGTCAGGGCTCCGGTGGAAATTAGCACTTAATCTTATCTTCACGTGTATCAGCTTAAAGAAATTTCTATTCCGGATCTTAATGTGTCAAACTGACATACTTGCAATGAGTCATTGACACAATTACGACACACTTTTTCCAAATGTATCGCACTGACTTGCAATAATATTTATTTCTTGTGAGCAAATATTTCGGTATGGAAGAAATTAGTTAACCGCTGTGACTCGCTTTTGATGTGTCTGTTTGAAACAACCCTTCGTCGGTTTTAAAATAATCCGGCATATATCATTGCATCCTAATGACTCGTTTATTTGTCTCATAGCGTGTCTGGCTTGATGCAGTGAAGATTGCGCTATGACTCCAGAGGTATCTGCCTGGATGAAATGAGAAAGCTTTCAAATGATGTGGGTGAGTGAAGGACGATTGTGGATTGATGAGGCCAACCCTGCTCGAAAGAGATTACCTGTCCATGGCTGTCATGTAATGAGTCTGACTGGTCGGTGGTGGGAGGAAGACTGCACCTGTGACGCTGCGGATGTAAACCCCTGCTACGTTGCTGAGCCTTGCCAAGCACACTGAACTCTAAGCTCACTCCTGACTCGGAGTAAGCGAACACGTTCCTCGCAGGACCTTTTGAACTATAATATATGTCCGGGAGCGTATGGGGAGTTGTTGAGGGAATTTCTGGCAGTCCACAACCTACAAGCTAGTTTTGGGGAGCCGGTCGTAAGACTAAAGATAGAGGTCTTTGATCATTTCATGTGTTATTACCCATCGGACTTAGTACGATTTGTATGATGCTCATAGCCTCATGAATTGAATTTTAGCCAATATTTACCATTACAATCACCGCTTCTACGCCACTCTTAGTTAGTATCATAGACGTCATAGGGTCATAAGTCGAGCATTGATGACAGGCGGCCAAATGAGTTTATTTTAAGGCTCTTGTGTGTGCAGTTCATTTGTCGATCATGCATGACTTTTTCATGCCACATCAACAGTTCATCGACAGCATGTAAGTTTAAAATTATGAAAGAAATATAAAAAAAGACCTTGGTTCGTCAGCAACCTTCCTCGAAAGTATCCTCATGTACTGAAGTAAATGCGCTGCAGAATCAACGACTGCTAAGCTCTAAAGGTTAGTCATAGCCGACCAAATATTCGTGCGTGCAGATGTTTTCGCCAACAAAATGATTATCATGCAAAGCTCTTCTGCATTCCAGCCCCGTCCAAGGGCTCATGCTTGCAGCTGCTATTGCAGAATAAATAAATAATTAGAAAGTGCAAACCTCTCATGGATACCCAGCTCAGTTCAAGGGCTCATAATTGCAGCTGTTATCGACCAAAAAAAATATCATTAACTAGTGCAAAGCTCATATAGATCCCCAGCCCCGACCAAGGGCTCTTGTTTGCAGCTGTTATCACCAATAAAGGGATTATTTGAACAAGCTTCGAGTGGGCGCAATAGTATTCCAAATTCCACTTAGTGGAGCGGAGGGAAGCATCATTGAAACGGCCGTGTTCCAATTCCGGTCTACTATTGTCAGAGGCTCGAGGTTAATTGAATTGGTGAACCAACGGGCATTATCCCTTGGAAGGTGGCTGCAGGAAGTGCCAGTGAAGTGAGGAGTCTCAAGCGTCCGCTTTATCTCTCTCTCTCTAATCAAATGTATATAGATATAAATGTATATATAT
>SDVV010026313.1:0-12279 GCA_016164225.1 Gammarus roeselii | reverse complement strand
TATTTATATATATTTATATATATTTATATATGTATAGTTATGTACATGTAGCTAGCTATATTCATTCACATACTTTTAAGGGGGCCTTTACAGTTGAAGATCAGAAAGTCTCTACTCCAACCCACAGAATTTGTCTGAATGATCGAGGAAACTCTCCAGGGTAAGTTCTCTCGATTAGACAACATATACCCTTCTCTCATTGACCTTGAAGTTTGAATCTAGGGATGGAAACATGGCAATCCTTTGACTTTTTTTTAACATAGAAACAACTACTACTTAACATTTATTACCCGCAAGGTTGGCTTGTATCATAGCTATCATATCTCTTCCATAAATCCCTACCTAATTAGGCCTGCTACTGGTCTGTTGCCACACCAGCAACCTCAGAGAAAACGAGAGAAAACTTTGTAAAAAATTGCAGTTGCTCTTCATCCTTTGTCACTCCTTGGTTGTAACTACTTGATGTGAACAACTCCTCGCTCCACGCGGTCGTTAATGACTGCAGTCTCTTGCATGAAGGCTGCCGCTCTCGAACATCTTCCCGCTTTAGGCAGGTTGCGGGATCAGCGTCAAGAAAGCCGTCAACCAGGCCCAGCTTTTGAAAGAACCATTGAGTGTTGGTTGATGCCCTATCTGGCAGTTGCAGTCCAGAGACAAATTTACTGCTCAGTGTTGGGTGCTTAGCTGGGAATTCCACTCCAACTGTGGTGTAAAGTGAAATGTGAATTTGCCTTTTCTAGTCGACTGTGGAGAAAAGGCAAATACTGAGTGTCAAAGAGCACCAGAGCAATGAGATCTTCAGCAGCTTGGTCAGCACTACCATGCCCAGGTCCCGGTTGTTGTCAATTCCTTCAACGTTTGCCGGTCGGTTCGAAGGGCACCTGCAGGTTTTGGAGCCAGTGGACGGGCTTTCTTGTGCAGGCAAATAACGAAGACCCCGTTTTGCCATTGGCCCATCTTTTCCCTTGCTATGAGCTTGAATCGGCTCTGGAACATCTACACCTTCCATGCTTAGGTGACTTTCAATACCCACATTGCGCAATGCAGGGGTCCGGGAGCTAGGACCTTACTTCTTGTTGTGGAACCTGGCTGAAGGAGTTCAGTCAATTCCAACAGCACCCTCCAGTCGTCCCGAAGGCCTTCCTGTTTAATGAATGTGCTCCTGAACCAGCTCATGTCCTCAAGGTCCAGCAGAGGAGGTACATGAAGGTGGGAATCACTGTTATTGAACTTGCTTTGATCAATGAATTGAAGTACAAGAAATTTTTTTTTGCTATTGTTCAGTTGGAAATCAAGTTTAGTTTTCCTACCCGGTGTTGGAAGATGTCCTGTCAAACTTCTCCCTGATGCATTCAGTAAGGTCTCGGTTGTGGAGTGCCCCAACAAATACATTGACGGTAACTTTCCGTTTTTTTGTGAGCTTTGGGACATTCAGAAGCTGCACCATTCCATTGTCTGAGATTGCATCAATTTCCTATCCCAATAAACGATGAGTGTGCGCTCGGAGACGGCATAGCTGCCGCCAATAGGACGTAGCTACACTTGAGAATAAGCTATGAGTAAAGCTTGCATTGGAACTGATTGGTAAAAACTAATAAGAAATGTGGAGTTCTGTATGTTTATTTATGAGTAACCTTGATTCAAGAAATTAGATTATTAATCAGAGCAGTCATTTCACTTGTTAATGGTTTTTCTAGTTCATTTACTGGTGTAGTTTAGTTGGGCTACTCAGAGTAAGCCTGCTTGTACTCAATGGGCAACTGGCATGTGTACAGTAGTGAAAGTAAATATGTAGATGATTAAAAATTCACCGAGTTCCTAAATGATTAATTTCCTAACTGCATTTGAACTCAGTATACCTATTTGAAATGCCCAGTTTATGTAAAACCTTTGTACAGAATGAACACCCATCTTCAGTTTCCCATTCCTGAGTGAGGCTCTATTTTATGTTGCTAGCTAGCTATTGTTGCTATGATGTTCAATTTATTTCTGACAGGTGACTGTACCACAAAGTCTGCAGTGAATCAACTATGCATGTATTCTCTTTGTTCTAGCCTGAAGACCCATTTCATAGAAGATGGCTTGTACCAACTCACCCTAAACAGTACGGGCTATAACCTAGAGGTGTTGCGACCTCCTAACCAGCCCTACACACGTGAGTTGGAGGAGGGTAGCAAATAGAACAGGAAAACACAAACGAGTTGTTTATTATCTAAATTTATGCTGGAATTATTTTGCTTATAATGTGTTTATGCCGGAAAAGATTTCACTGAGTTATTTTTGTAGGAAAGGGTTCCACTCAAAAGTATTTACAAGGGAAAGATTTTCAATCAAAAGTGTGTAGCCTGGAAAGACACTGAACATTTTATTCCTTGATAAAAAACGTTTTTGCATAGACCGTTAATTGGTGGGACATTTTTAGCATCAAATTACTCAGGAAAAAATATTTCCACAAAATTTGCTTCTGCTTCTTAGCTAGATGCTTCTTGGTTAGATTAGATTTCTGACAATTTATTTTTACACCGGAAGTGTTAATGATAGAAACCTCTATGACAGATGATGAATGGATTTTGATGTAGCTATGCAACAACAAGTTTCAGTAGATTGTTTTATTACAGCAGAATTCATACTATATCCTTATTTTTTTTAAACTGTTAGGAACTTTTTTGAGTCTTGTTATTTGTATCTATTATTCATTTTTCTAGTTTGATTTGACTGAAAAAACACCTTTTTTTCCAGCTACTACATTTGAATCACTTAACCTCAAGAAGCACTCCTTGTTGTCTCTTCTGCCGTTTCTACTGTCAATGGCACAATTTAGATAGAGCTAATCGCCTGTTTCCTGTTCCCCAGCCCTTCTGTTTGCTGTTTTTTTCTACATCATGCTGGTCGTCGTATGGCAGTTTGCGTTGTTCATCAGGAAGAAGATGGATGGTAGAAGAGTAAGTTGCCCAGTTATAGGCCTATTGACAATGATGTCACACAGCGTGCGTGCACCAGCTGTATGTCGATGTTGAGCTCTGAACAACTAAAAGAGGCATGTTTGAATGCACCTATACGCATCTTCTAGCCTCAGCAACTTGCTCTTAGGTGTTTTTCAATTTTCTTATTGCATGACTGCAGGAACTTGGTGTTGCTAACTATTTCCAATGGCCATTCAGCACAGCTTTTAACAGTGCAAATTAGCCCAACTCCTGCCTAACTGCCAATAAGTTTGCAGATAGGGTAAAATTATTCATAAGTCTTCTACTTCTTGAAGATGTTTTTCATTTATTGGTAATCTAGCCTCCCTGTTTCAAGTTACTATTTATTATATTGTACTCTCTTTAATTCCATATGCTGATCAATCCAGTGCAATATATTGTGGCTCTAGCTCTTCATGGCACTGTAATTCCCAGCAATTCCGATTTAATTTTCATTTATTCCTAAACTCTACACATACAACTGAATTCAAGGTTGGCAAAATAGGGTTTTCCCATCTTGGCAAATTGCTATTTGGAAACCATCAATGAACAGTGAACGGTACTGTGGTTTCTCCCAGATTTTTTTCATCACTTCTTTCCCCACCTTATTCTGGAGAGTGTATATCTATTTGAAATTTTTAATAGTTGATTATCTTATTCCAGAACGATCCTGAGGCCACTCCAATACTGTCAACTACTACTAGCAGCCAACCAGCTGGGGAAGGAGGCTTTTTAGACGCCTTGACTGAAACTGGTCAAGGCGACGATGCCTCCACCTCATTAGGAACAAACGGATCTACCCTGGCTCAGCTTCCTAGCGGCTTCCTTGGCTCCACTGGCACTCCCTCCTCCAGGGCAAGCAGTTCCGATAGGGAGGAGGAGTGCTTAGCTCGGGTATCCCAAAAAGAAAGGTTAAGGTCGCTGGATGTTTTCAGGGGCCTAACCATATTTTTGATGATCTTTGTCAACTATGGTGGAGGTGGGTACTACTTCTTCTCGCATTCTCCCTGGAATGGGCTGACCGTCGCCGACCTTGTCTTCCCATGGTTCATGTGGATCATGGGAGTCTCAATGATGTTCTCTACCCGGTCTCAGCTGCGACGGTGCGTCCCTCGCTTCGTCCTTGTCCTCAAGATCATGAAACGTTCCATCATTCTTTTTGGTCTTGGTCTGCTTGTGAATGGCATCTCCAGCAGCTACGTGCCGACACTCCGCATTCCGGGAGTCTTGCAAAGGTTTGCTGGATGTTACCTCGTTACCGGCATTCTAGAAGCCCTCATTTTTGTTCCTAATCAACACGACCAGCTCCAGGAAGAGCGCTGGAACGGGTTGCCCATGTTTCGCGATATCGTTCAGGCTTGGTTGCAATGGGCCATCGTGATTGGTTTGGCCTCCATTCACACGGCGATCACGTACGTGCTACCAGTTCCTGGTTGCCCCCGCGGGTACATTGGGGCCGGGGGGCTCAGCGACTACGGGTCGCATAGCAACTGCACCGGGGGAGCTGCTGCCTACATCGACATGCTTTTCTTCACTCCCGAACACATGTACCAGGGAAGTACGGCTAGAAAGATCTACCAGAACGTAATGTCCAATGATCCTGAGGGTCTTTTGGGATTCCTCACCGCGATGCTCATGGTTCAGCTTGGTGTGGCGGCGGGTAGGATCTTGCTCTCTTTCGATAGTCACAGGCAGAGAGTCGTGAGGTTTTTGGCATGGGCTTGCACATGCGGTCTCGTCGCTGGTGTTCTTTGTGATTTCAGCAAGGAGTATGGCGTTGTGCCGGTGAACAAGAATCTGTGGTCCCTGTCGTACGTCTTATCGACAGCTTGCTTCGCCTTCGTTCTCTTTGCTGGGCTCTACGCTTTGGTGGACTGGACAGAAACTTGGAGCGGCAACCCGGCGAGATACGCTGGCCTCAACTCCATCTTGCTATACGTCGGTCACGAGCTCATGGAAGACATCTTCCCGTTTTCTTGGACCCCGGTGGATAACACACATGAGGAGCACCTGCTGATGAACCTTTGGGGTACTAGCTTGTGGGGATTCATTGCCTACATTTGTCACAAAAAGAGGATATATATCTCAGTGTAGCGGCCATTCTCCTGCTTAGAGGAAGCGGCTGTGTCAGTTTGACGTTGACAGAGTAGTTAGCCAGACAGTTGTTGCTTTCCAACTACTACTTCTATTAATAGAAAAGGTGACTTCTGCATTTTTCAAAAATAATTTCACATTTTTTTTTGTTAAGACACCGTGCAGGTTAGCTAGTCATTGCCATTCCAACTGTAACAACTCACAACGTAAGCAACTCTCGTCAGCCTCTTCCATTTTATGAGAACTTCGTTGTAACCATCTGGCTCCCAAGGTTTATGGATAATTGAAACTAAAATGCTGTTGTCATCCACTATTAATTTTCTTTTTGTTCTTTACACAACATTCGTTCTAGCAAGCCTTGTCACTCAAGCTTAATATAATATCTTCACGAAGTTATAATTTCCGTCTTCACAACTTTTTTGGTATCTCACGTAGACCCTTCAGTGGTGTCCACTTTCAAAAGTTGATAGCAGATTTTTAACGTCGACTCCCAAACATTGATAGCAGTTTACTAGAGAAAAACGGCAAGTAACTGTTCTAATGAGTCCTGCAATATATCGTTATTCTACATTACCGGGAATGTAGAGAAATGGAACATCAAGGAGAAATTTAGTTGAACACGGTATGCTAATTATGAGATCTAATGAGATATTGCTCTGTTCAATATGGGCCTCATCGTTTTCCTATGCAAAAGGTAAAATAGAATTAGTAAAGTTTCAGTGCAATTGTTTGTTACGTACTAATAAACGGCTTTAATGACAACTGTTACGGTTTTGTGGGGGTTGCCATTTTCTGCTTTGCTGTGACAGAAACAGTGGTTACTCCAACCTACTGACGAACCCCTCAGAGCGACGTTAAAAGTTTAAGGATCGACCCATGTTTTGCCATACACGGTTCACGGTGACAACGCTATGTATATAAGATTTGACAGGTTCAGAACACCAGTTCTGTCTAAGGCATTTGTTGGGTTCATGGGCTGCACTTAGTAGCGGTTCAACCAGGTGGTAAAAAATCTGATTTATCTTCAAACATTCCTCTTCTCCACACTTCACTATCCCCCTTTCTCCCCATTCAGAATTTACTTAAACTTTTACATACCTCATTTTCATCCTTTGTTTTGTTAAAAATTTCCTTATCTTAACAACCCTTCCAATAGTTGTTGCACAGCAATCTCAAACCTTATCCTATCGAGTAGCTTAATAACAGCTAATTTGCGTTGTTTCATGCAAAATTTTCCTACGAATCCTCATTTTTCACCTTTCCATTCTTGATGTTCTCATGCGAAAGATTCTGTACACTGAGTGTAAATCTCGTGTATGGGATACTTGTTTCCTGCCGCTTCTTCGTCCTCCCCTCTCAGAATGTGTTGGGGCAGTCCCCGGCACCGCTATGTCGATTGCGAATCCTTGGCGATCTGGAGCAGAGTGGCGTTGAATTGTAACGCTCAATGCTGCCACCCGGGGAGTTTCATCGCAACCCGGAGAGTGGCCGCCCACGAGGGAGCCTACACGAGTCAGTCGAGCAAACTCCATCAAGATGCCTTGCCTGCGGTGACGACGTCTGGATCATTGACCCCAGCGAAAGTTCTTCAACCTACCCTGCTTCTAATCCTCACCGGTGGGGATGGCGCCGTGTGCGCTGTCTCTGCGGTGTTGAAGTGGACGCAGCCTGCGCGCTGCCCGGGCCTAAGGCCCACCGACACTTTCAAAACACCAGAGACATCACATGAATACGTTTTTTTCACAGACAAGTAAACAATCCCCATCATCTCATTCTTACAAGACATCCCTGTCTTACATGACTCATTTGAGGTTATTCTTGCGCGCGCCATGCTAGTACGTTGCAGTTTAGCTGAGGGACATGAACACGCAGCAATGAACAATGTTCTGGTGTCCACGGTTAAAATTATACTTTACGGGTGGCCGTTTGTCAACTGCCACAAAACCAACAAAGTTAATTCAGATTGCAGCAGTAACGTTCTACCCAACCACTAAGCTGGTCACCCCTTTCTCTCCTCCCACCTCCCTCTGCCTCAACACTCGCGTGTTGGTGGGTATCGGGGTTTTCGTTCTGTGCGCTGGCGGGTTTCCACCGCCGCAGGTGGAAACCCGAACGAAGCAGCAGCAACAACAACATCAACCCAGGGAGTGCTGCGACCTTATGGCCTCAGCACCAAAGGTGATTCTGTACCTCGTGTGGCACCCGGCTATACTTTTGAAATTTACGTCGTAAAAGATATCATCTTTGGGCAGTGGTAAACCTAATCACTCTTGATCTAAAATGTGTCCAAAACTTGATGCAACACTAGCTGCTGGTTTGACGTTCGGTGCCAGAAGAGCATTGACTCGAGCATACTAGAAAGCCTCGTCGCTTTCATCTAATCTATATGTTTGTGCTAATGTCAAGGCAAGATTTTTTATATTGTTTATGACTGGAACACATTTTCTTTGTTTTTTAAGAACGATTTTATTTCTGCTCACGGGCAGGAGATGCTAAGTGTATAAATGGCAGTATTACGGAGTTTGGGCTTTGAATAGGATTTCCGTTATTGCTGCAGCTGAGTGATAAAATCTCTCGAAAATGAAACAAAGAAAAGCAATTTCAGTATATTGATCTGATAGTTAAGTATTGTGATAACATGCATAGCATTGCGTAAACACCCTGTATTGTGATAGGTATAGGCAGGACATGCAAACCATTAGGTAAACATCCTGTAGTGTGATGGGTTAAGTAAAACATGCATAGCATTAGGACATGCATAGCATTTCGTAAACATCCTGTACTGTGATAGGTTAGGTAGGATATGCATAACATAATGTAAACGCCTTGCAAGTACTTCGAGTCAGATGATACAGGTAATCAATTACGAGTAGTCCCGAGTGCAATGAGACGACCGGGTAATGTTGATACGGGAATCTTCTGTAGCTGTTGCGTCATGCAGGTCATTTATTGCAAGCGAAACATTGCAAAGCTTCAGTTGAATGCCGTTACATTGTTTTTGGTCGAATTTGATAACTGGTTAAATGTTTTATTAATTTTTGTAGTGTTTATTTTCTCTCAAACCTAGTTTTACCGCAACAAAGATCTGTGTCATATAATTTCTTATCTAATTTCTTGATGTGAGATTTCCTAGGTTCGACGCTCGGGCGAGTCTAGGCCGATGCAACTTGAAATGTAGACAAAGAACGAGCTACCTTCTATATCTGTGACCTAAGCCACGTCGGCGAAGCTCCCCCAAGTCAATAACCTCACCCTTTTCTCAACCGCGAGCATAATCTAGAATCAATGTATTTTTTAGTTCTCCCTGTATTCCCACTCTCGCGTAGTTGCGCTGGCGATAACTGTTCACCACTCGCTAATGCGCCTTACATTTACAAGGATTTGGAGATGCTACGAGGCAATCCTGCCATATTTTAAAATTGATTTCAATGTGAGCATTCTGATTTTTCTGTGAGGACTCAGTGTGTGTGATCTCCGGCGCACAATCTAATATGCTTGTGTGCCGCAGATCTACCCGGAGTTCCACTGTCCCCCCGGGGACTTTCATACACGGCTGTTGAGCCCGTATCATACAGGCACACGAGTTTACCATACACAGGCTGCCAACCCCGCAGTATGTATGAGCGAGCTCATACACATACTTCAAATTTGAATAACTCCACTTCAATGCAGAACAGGTATTTTGTCAGAACATTGCTGAAAAGCCTATTCATTCAATTTATATTAGGAATGACTCAAATTTATAATCAAAAATCTCGTTTTATATTTTAAATTAACCTTATGTTGAAAATTGCTCCATTTAAATTTGATATAGTTCAATATTTCAATTCAAAGCAATTATATTTTAATTGTAATATATTTTCTAATTGGATTGAGATGTCGATTTGTTGTAATCAGTAATGACGGATTTCGATTGATAGGAGCTTTGCGCAGAGGCAGTATCGTAACCAATTCTCACCTTTGATTCTCACCAAGGGCTCAGTATACCTAGTCGTCAGGGGCACCGAGCCAGGAGAGACCAGCACAGCCATGCGAGCCAGCACATACAAAGACTCCGCAGACAAACAACGGGAAGATGCTTTAAGTGATGCACACCATTGGCTTCCAGAGAACAAACCCAAAGCAACCCGCATGAAAAGCCAAAGCACAACTACAGCCCCGCAGAAAACCACGAAAGCAAATACATATACGCATATGAAAAAAACAGAAACAAACAACAGGACGAATCATACCAGAGACTCGCCAACACGACTGGGAACGCAAGACCCTAGCACACAAACAACCTATTCCCCATAAACTCAGCCAACCCGGCCTTGATAGCAGAAATAGTAGAAGACTCGACAACAGCAGCAGGCAGCTGATTCCACATCCTAATGCATCGAACATTGTAAAAACCTCCTTGCCACATCCACAGAGCAGCGGGCATCAAGAGTTTGTGCTGATTTTCCCGCGTCCTACCATCCAGCGAACTTTTGAACAGAATGGATAGTTCAAAACCCTCCATGTCACAACACAGAATTCTCCAATACTTTATGAGGTCACTTCTCAGTAACCTGCCCTTGATTTAGAACAAATTGAGAGCTATCAGCCTGTCATAGTAGGACATCTCAGACAGACCATGCACTTGTTTGGTCCACCTTCTCTGAACAGACTCAACATCACATCCTGGACATGACCAAGATTCCACACAGGAACAGTAATCAAGAATGGGCTTGACATGTGCCACAAAGAGTGTGACCCTAAAATTTGGGCTTCTCTTATATGTCCACCTAAGCAAATCAATACAAAGACCAGCAGCTCGTCTCACAACTTTTCTGACGGCCATAAAACTTAAGATCAATATCCACATGAACTCCCAAATCGTGATGAACTTGGACGAACTCCAAACGGGCCTCCCCAAGAGTGTGAACAGCTTCTGCACCGGGACCAATCAAACCAACAAAACGTCTTCTGAAACGTGAAACAACACACATGCTAGGGTTCAATGACAAATTCCATGAAGATGCAGTCTGGAATACTTTGTCAAGGTCTACCTGCAGAGCAGACACACAACCATCAACATCATAACGTTGGAAAGACAAATCAATTTATAATCATAAGCAAATGCGCCTAACTTATTTACAAGGCCATCCGTCAAAAAATTAACATATGAGAAAGAGGACTGGACCCAAGACTGAACCCTGTGGAACCCCACTCAGAACATCCCTCGGCTCACTATTCACTCCATCAACATTCTCAAAACTCCAAATGCCTGCAACTTCAAAAGCAAAATGGGAATGGAAACATTATCAAACGCCTTTGAAAAATCAAATAGGGCTATATCCACCACCAAACCAGCATCAACAGACTTAACTACATCCGAATAGACCAGCAACATCTGATCCTCTGTTGTTCTAGCCTTCCTAAATCCAAACTGTCGGGATGAAAGGAGCTGGTAAGACTCTAACTAGTCCACCAGCTCAGCAGCAACAATCCTCTCCATCGATTTGCAGTAAACAGAGGTAAGGCTAACTGCACGATAGTCAAGGGGATCATATCTAGATTTAATTCTAAAAATTGGAATCGCCAATGAACTCTTCCATGCATCAGGGAGCATTCCACTCTGCAGAGAAAGGTTAAAGATTATAAAAAGAGGCTGTGTCAATTTCTCAGCACACTCCTTCAGCAACTTTGGGTAGTCCATCCATGCCCGTTGCTGAACTAACATTTAGCCCCGCCAGAACGTCATGGACATTCCGAGACCTTATGGCAAACTCGCTCATTTCGCCATCAAATAACTAGAAAGGAGCAGGATTGGAAGAAACATCCTCTCCAGATACGTCGGAGAAGGCAGATGACAGGAGCTCAGCCATCTCCAGTGGATCGTAAACCAGCTGTCCACCTGCATTACAAAGTGGTCCATCCCCAAGAAGACCTTTCTTCGTATATAAGCATGGAACAGCTTTTGGAAGTCACTATACCGTTGCATAAGATATTCCTCGTACTAAGATCGGCTGAACAAAGCTTCATTTCGAAACTGACAGTTGAGATCAAGAAAAATAGCTAGTGACTCCAAAGTATCCTGATCATTTCTGCAATACCTCTTTTCTGAAATCTTGTACTCATCCCACGCATTGGATCTCCTCACCTTCAACCCATTGGGAGGCCTCGCAGACCATGGTACCCTAGGCGAGTCTCTAGCAAGAGGCACATGTAAGTCTATCAGACTCCTCAGTATAGTAAGGAACAGACTATATGCCTCACAAACACCCAGGTAAACAAATTCAAGAGGCCAATCAATTCTCGATAGTGCTTCAGAAATAGCGCTGTAGGTACCCTGGTGCCAAGAATACTTTCGAGCTTGATGCCTTGCACAATCAGGCTCCAAGACATTCACAAGCAAATAATCACTAATAACAGGTGAGTGAGCACACCTCGGAAAAAGAGCCATAACAACAACATCCCCAACACGATCTGGCTCGCTTGTACAAAATAAATCCAGTATGTTGCCAGACAAGAGAAAAATCTGCTCTCTCACACGCTGATGCAAGCCACAAGATGCAAAGAAATCCATAAACATCTGATCTGTCAATTTAACATTCTCTTCCTGCACCAACTCATCCGACCACTTCACCGAGGGCTGGTTGAAATT
Organism: Gammarus roeselii; assembly: GCA_016164225.1. Lineage (NCBI taxonomy): Eukaryota > Metazoa > Arthropoda > Malacostraca > Amphipoda > Gammaridae > Gammarus > Gammarus roeselii. Next base: position 591 of record SDVV010026313.1, on the reverse strand, counting down.
CCCCAACATGACCACCTCACAACCAACACAGAAGTCACTAATCAAACTTATCAGATTAATATTTTCCTGATCACCATATGATGGAGGTCTATAAACAGCCTGCTGCTACATTTGGCAAGTCCAGACTAACCTCCTCACACTTCAGTGATTTTTTCAAATATATACAAACACCGTGTTTTCTCACTCCAGTATGCGAATCTCCTCTTACAACAGAAAACCCAAATTAACAAACAAATTCCAGAACAGCACACTGTACAACAAAGAAGCAACACATCAGGACAGGCACAAACACACACCCACACACAAACACGCACCGCAACCCACCACTCCAGCGCCACAGCAAAAAGCAGACAAATCCAAAGCCAGGACGCCAACACGCTGCAGAAGAACCCCAAACTAAACAAACTCAAACAGAGTATCACCCAAAAACTCCGCAAGCGACCTCTTGAATGCAGCCAGGGAATCTGACTCCACCACAGAACTCGGGAGGCTGTTCCACAACTGAACACATCGTGCTCCAAAGAACCTCCTCTTGATGTCCGTATTACAAGCCGGCATCAAAAGCTTATAGGGATGGCCCCGAGTTCTTGC
>SDVV010026312.1:0-12279 GCA_016164225.1 Gammarus roeselii | reverse complement strand
TGGCCCATGGTGCAATGGTGGAGAGAGCACTGATGGATTTTGTGCTGATATCGAGGAGAGTGGTGGGGAGGCTGTTGGATGTGCGGGGGTTGAGAGGGAGGGTGGAGGAGTGTCTGACCATCTGCTGGTGGAAGGTAGATTAAGAGTGGAGCAGAAGTGGAAGGGCAACAAACGAGTGGGAGGAGGAAGAGATGTAGTGAAAGTTAGTGGAGTGAAGGTGAAAAGTAGAGCCGAGGAGTTCCAGCAGGCGTTGCAGGAAGAATATGACAACGTGAGAGAACAGGACCTGAGAGATGTGGAGGAAGAATGGGAGACGTTAAGGGATGCGTTGCTGAGATGTGCGAAGAAGGTGTGCGGTGCGCACCGTGTGGGTGGGTGCAGAAGGAAAGATTGCGAGTGGTGGAACGAGGAGGTTAAACTAGCTGTGGCACGGAAAAGAGGAGCGTTTGAGGAGTGGTTGCAGGTGAAGTCGGAGGGGGCTTATGAAAGCAACAAAAAACGAGGTGAAGCGGGTGGTGAGGAGAGCCAAAAGGGACGCTGATGCCAGGTGGGGCAGACGGTTGTGTCAGAATTTTGAGGAGAATAAAAAGATGTTCTGGAAACAGGTGAAGAGGGTGAGAAGGGGAGAGACCGGAAAGGAGGAAGTTGTGAAAGATGTAAACGGCCAGTTGTTGTTGGAAAGTGGTGATGTACGGAGGAGGTGGGCCGAGTATTTTGATGAGTTGTTGAATGTCGAAGACGACAGAGAGGCTGACATTGTTGCTGTGAGTGGTGGTGCTCGGATGCCAGTTTTGAGAGGAAGACTGGTTGCGACAAATTACCAGGGAAGAGGTGCAGGAGGCGGTGGACGCGATGAAAGCAGGGAAAGCCCCTGGTTTGGATGGCGTTGCCACCTAGTGCCTGAAGAAGGGTGGAGTAACTATTGTCAAATGGTTGGTGAGGTTACTGAACTTGTGTTTTGTGGCAGGCGTGGTACCGATTGAGTGGCGCAGTGCCTGCATTGTTCCGCTATATAAGGGCAAAGGAGATGAAAATGAATGCTGCAACTTGAGAGGTCTGTTATGTGTGGTTGGTAAGTTGTACGGAAGAGTGCTGATCAAAAGGATTCGAGACTGTACGGACTGCGCAATTGGAGAGGAACAGTGTGGCTTTAGGAGTGGTAGAGGGTGTACCGATCAGATTTTCACTGTGAGACAGGTCTGTGAGAAGTACCTTGCCAAAGGAAATAATGTGTTCTGGTCCTTCATGGATCTAAATAAGGCATACGACAGGATTGACAGGGAAGCGCTGTGGAGGGTGTTGCGTTTGTATGTAGCGGGCGGACATCTGTTGAAAGCGGTGCAGAGTTTCTATGCTGACAGACCGCCCTACGGGGGAGTCTGCATTAACTTCGCGTTGGGACTCCGGTGTAACATAGAAGCAAACAATAATAATAATCTATGCTGACAGCCGAGCATGTGTCAGAGTGGGAAGCGAGGTGAGTGATTGGTTCACAGTGAAAGTGGGACTGAGACAAGGCTGCATGATGTCTCCCTGGCTGTTCAATCTCTATATGGATGGAGTGGTCAGGGAGGTGAACGCGAGTGTGCTGGGTCGTGGCTTGGAACTGTTGGAAGGGATGGGCGGAGTTGGCAGTTGAGCCAGTTGCTATTTACTGATGATACGGCCCTGGTTGCGGATTCAGAGGAGAAGCTATGTAGGCTAGTGTCTGAGTTTGGTAGAGTGTGTGAGAGGAGGAAGCTTCGAGTGAACGTGGGTTAAGAGTAAAGTAATGAGATGCTCGAGGACTGTCGATGCGAGCAAAATTAGCGTCACCCTAAATGGAGAGCTCTTGGAGAGAGTTCAGTCTTTAAAGTATCTAGGCTCACATATGGGAGATAACTGAACTAGTGGGAACTGAAGTGAAGGCGCGAGTGAAGGAGGGATGTAAAGTGTTGGGTGCATTGAAGAGTATAATGAGCTGTAGGAGCTGAGGCTTTGGGGTGAGAGCAGAGGAGCCTGAGATACCCCCAGGGGGTATCCATCCGAGGTGCCTTATTATTCTCACTCTAAAGAGACGATAGTCGATCTCTCCAATTAAGTTGAAAACTTTAACCTTTAAGAGACGATATTCGGTCTCAGAGCGGTGACCAGCTCTTATTTTGAAACAGCAAAAATAAGTAGGCTTCTATAGCCTGTAAACTTGTAAATTTTGAAGCTCGGACGCGAAGAACAGTATGCGATGGTGTTTACGAACTCACTTGTCACTCATTGGTTACGATACTGCCTCTGCGCAAAGCTGTCTGGCAAGTATGTCTGACAAATGAGTACACAATTCATATGAATATATTTATTCGTAATTATATAAAATAACAAGGCGATAAATACAGGTGACTAGAACTGCTGCTACTTCACAAAAAACATGAACAGCGGTCTTGGCTTCGAACGAGATTTGACCTAGGAAAATGAATTGTCGCATGGCAGATATGAACGAGTAGAGGTAACATATGGATGTGCTCCAAGTTATCCATGCCACTTTCTGCCACAGTATCAGCAAAAAGATTCACGAATAAAGCAGAGGCGATTCTGAAATATGTAAATTTAAAGAGAAACCATTTTATCGGCACGTGCATCGACAAACAAATGCAACTTTTTCATCGAACACTAACCCTCGTCTCAAGTACACGGTAACTAACAAAGCACCGGTATCAAATCTTAGTTATTAGAAAATGTAGACTCAGACTCGATAATTTTTTTTACAAATCTTAGTTATTGGAAAAAGTACTCAGACTCGATGATTTTTCATTCACAATAGAGTGGAGAGCTGATCAGGGTGCATAAGGATGGATCGATCAAAATATTTGCTTAATTTTTTTTATCTGTTTCCACTGCACTTTTTAAAAAGGTACAGTTGCTGGAACAGGCTCAAGAGAAAAATCTAGTATTGCATCGCTGGTCTAGAAGAGTACGAAACAGTCAGTTGGCTGCCCCACTCGATAGGTGCACTCGATTTGATTTGAGCTTCGTGCACTGTATTCTGTATTGCAGATGAATGATGTTCAAGAAGTTCCGCCACTGCTGGGTTTTGAGATCGATGGCGTTGGGATCGACCACAATGTCTATCGACTGAAACCTGCCACACCCATCCCAAATACTGAACATCGTTTGCCACGGCGTACGATAACTCCAAGTATCGTCTGCCACTTGTTGAAAATAACAAGTAACAGACGACTCGTTAGAAGACTAACAAGTATGGGGAACACGTTGTGGTGCCCCAGGAGACAGCGCGACGAACTTTTTTTTCAAATCAGTATAAAAAATCTAATCAATCAATCATTCTGAGTTTATATGAAGTACTAGGAAAAATAATATCATCTATATTGCATGGCATAATAACCTTAAAAGTATAGAAAGATACTATTTTCAACATTTTTGAAAAAAATCAAAATTCGTTACTTGTACCAATTCAATTTACAACTACAATTCCCGAACACAGTCTCAAGTCCTTAACAGAACAAGATTTCTCCCAGTAGGAGGAAACCACACCTGTTTAGAAAAGATTAAGGGGTTAATCTCCAACGCACCCGCATTTTTGTACCTATAAAACTTATTCCATCCATTATTTGCGCTGTAAGGGTGAGCCTATTTTGACTCACGTTGAGGCTCCACTGGAAATGAGACTCAAATCCATCCATTATTGACGAAACTCAAGTTTTCTGAAATGTGAAGAGCAGGAACCGAAACATGATCAAGCCCCAAACACCATCATAGCGACAAAAGGTCTTAATTTCAAAGCTCGATTTTGAAGGAAAAAAAACGAATCTCGTAAAAATCGGACGTGGACATCAGCGTGAGTTACTGTTCTTTGGTTAGAAATGTCTCAGGACATGGAGTAAAGAACGGAACCTGCCAAATGCCAACTGCAGAGCTAGATTTATAATGAAAATTAACACAAAAAAAAGACTGCGTGGCGCTCTGCGTATAGTTTTGTTTTTCAATTTCAACCATGAAACGTCGAAATATATTCATTGTGGACAAAGCCTTGGTATTTGGAAATGCAACTGGCGCATCATTCATGAAAAGCTACATCTGAGAAGTTTCAAGTTCAAAGCATGACTAGAAAAAACGAACTTCAAAAAAGTCGATGTGTGGAAGCTTTGCGAACGGTATTTTTCTGTCATTTGAGCCATTGAACGCTAAAATCCATGCTTAATTGAAGACGCTCATACATTTTGATTTGATTTGAGCTATATTTCCACCGGAGCCTCAACGTGAATCATAATAGGCTCCCCCGTAGGGCGCGACCGTCATTGATTCAGGTAAGCTCGCACGGCCTCGCGTGCGAAAATATTAGTCTAGTAAAGATGAAGCCAAGTACACACTTCAACCGTGGCACATTCGCGCACATGCGAGCACAAGAGAGCAAAAAGTTAACGCGTATCTTCGTGCATGTATTGTAATCTATGTGCGTAATGGGGTGGAGAGACCGCCTCACTTGCACAGGGGTTTGGGGTTTACACAGCTTCGTGTAGTCCGGTGTGTTTTCCGAAAGCGATAAGCTTTTTACGGTAGGTCGCAAGATCGCTCGGGCTGCCGCGAGTGCGTTGCAATGTAGGAATGTGGGCGTGATACAAGGACGCAAGCAACGACTAGACTTTTTGGGCCTGAAAGGCCAAGGGCTAACCAGAACGATCGAGCAAAAGCGCAAGCCCTTGGCCGAGGAAAATTTTCTTTCACTGATACGGACCACACTTTTGTATCAATAAAATCTCTATCATTTTGAGGCTATGCTCGTTGTGCTCGTTAATTCAAGCAATAAGCAGCCAAATCCGCGCAGTATTGACGCAGTCTTAGCATTATGAAGTGAAGAGACCAAAAGACCATGACCTAAAATACGACCATGTCCCAAAAGTCTGATCGAAAGTGGGTCAAAAATCGTCAAGTTCAGAGCTCGATTTTGTAAAAAATTAAAAAAGCCGACTTGGGGCTCGGCGTATGATGTTGTTCGTTAGTTTGAGCTAGGATGGTCAAACTCCAGACATTATTGGTTAAGCCTTAGCACTCCAAAAACACTCGGATAAAGTGAAGAGCAACATGAAAAATTTCCAAGCTCATAACTCCTTCAGATTCAGCCTCATATAGACACATTCGTCTCCTTCTGAAAATTTGGGAGACTGGTTCTAAAAAGTTAATTCTCATATCCCACTTTCCCCTACGCAACACGGCTGCAGGGCTCAACACTCCTCACCAACCTCACCCAGACCATCCATGAAGACCTACATCAGCTCATACGCGGACGACCTCACAATAACCACGCAACACCACAAACACGAGACCGCAGCTGCACACCTCCAGCGGTACCTGAACTCTCTTGCAGTCTGGCTGCTGGACAACAGAATGTAGATGCCTGCGAACAAGTCATCCTTCACATTAACACCAAGTAACGGTGAACACCGCATCCATCCTCCTGTCACGCTCAACAACGCCCTAATACCCCACAGTCCCACTACAATTATCCTTAGAGTAACTTATGACACGGAAATGACATTCAGACTCACACAAACAACATCGGCATTAAAGCAAGACACAGACTGAACGTGTCACGGGCATTTACCACAGCCACTTACAGTCACTCCAAGGATTAAATTACAACACTATACAAACACCGATTGGTCCTCTGACCTTGCACCCACACACATTAATTTACTACATAGGATACACAACAGGGCCTTGCGCATCGCAACGGGCTGGACACAGACCACACTCATTCCGCACTTGCACGAAGATGCCAATGTTTTCCCTCTCAAACATCATCTTAATATGGGAGGGACTCAATTTTCCAACAAGATTTCAGATCCGATAAAACAACACCACAACCTACAGAAATCTCGTCCAATCAACTGACACCTACACAACACACTTCGGTTCTCTTGACGCGACCATTCCTAAGCCTACAGACAACTCATCTATGCACAAACAGACACCCGCACACTTCACAGCTCTTGCATTACATGAACACAGAGTCAACACGGTCATGCAGAATTACACGCCTGAGGTGGACGTAGAGGATTTGGGGTTGCCCAGAGGCGACAGGGTACACCCGTCGCAGCAAAGGTGCGGGCATCACACAGCCCTCCAGCACACCAGCATAGACTGGGGAATATAACATCCGATCTATTTTGCGACGCCAGGGTTCACCCGATACGGTCGAGCCCGTCATTATGTCGAGCCAAACCACCGCACCCGGCAGGCTCAATCATAGCATCACGTTGGTGCGACACAGCATCAGTTTCTTCAGGGGTGCAGACCTAATATGAGGCCTTGCAAATACTGAAACACAGGCACACGTCGGTGGGTTCCCGAGCCTCGGGCTGTGCGCCGACCATGGACAATCCATCGCAGAAGCTGGGGTCGAGCATCAAAAACAATCGCACTTATTCTCTCCTTCCTTAAGCCTGTTTTACGTCATCCATCCACCCAAACTTTGATGTACCTATAGGCCAACGCCCACTCATCGCTGCTTCCATCTACCTTTTCACCTATCTCCCATCATACAAACTCACCATGTGTCCGAACCATCTCAGAACACGTGAATCTATTCTGTCCTCGAACTTCCTCACCATCCCCGTTCTGATTCGAACAACGTCGTCACTGATCCTAGCTATCGGCGTCATTCGAGCCACCATCACACCGGCCAGAAGGAGGGTTTGAGGCAGTAAATCTAGGGCTTTAGTAAACAAATGGATCCTTGTGCCTAGTGGTGGCAGTGAGAGCCCCTCCTGTTCAACCTTGCGGGTCACACCAACATTTGACAGGTTGCTTCCGTTTATGACCGAACCCTAATGATCAAATTATATACGCTCACGGCACCTATCGATCAAATTTGAATGTCCCAGCAGGGAAACGACTATCCAATATTTGCCAGCGGATGTATGATTTTCATTAAAACCAACACAGCAAGTTGCATTTGGTGTTATCGAACGCCATCAGCGATGATAATGCAGATAAATGCATTGTAACTAATAACTTTGCAACTAGTGGTGTTCGACAACTGGTTTTAGCAGGAGACAATCACGAACCCTTGAGCCTACGACTGTTACGATGTTGAGTCTATATTTTCAAATAACTACACATCCGCATTTCCTCATGAAAACGATGTAAATAGTGTCTCCGAATTTGATCGATTATAAACAACAAACAAACGTGTTTCTGAGCCACGAAAACAGTTACATTAGGTTACCAAAGCGAAGCTCTACAGAAAAGACGCAGCATTCATCACTTAGCGAGATGAGCACACAGATCAACGTTCTCATTAGTTTCCCAAACCAAAAATATAAGGACTTCAACTAAGCTATACACTTATATGCTACCCAATTGTGAAAATCAACAACGCAAATGAAAAAGAACGCGAGAGAGACAGAAAATATGAGAATGCGACACCACAACCGATTCTTATGGGTGAAAAGCAGGTGTTCAGGTTGGACACAAATGTCAGTGTGATTATTCGATCAGGAATGGTTAAAGTTCAATACATTAAGGCAAGGGATGTGATGAATTCCTTAATCTGAAAGGATCTTTTACAAAGCTGCCTACGTTAGGTCGAACACGCTCCAACATCATACAAATAATTTCAACAATATGTACGGCGAGGTGTCATTTATAACGGGCACAAGACTCGAACTAGAAAGAGCACAACAGACAATGCCTGTAGACCATCAAATGTCTGTCGCACTGTTGTGGCAAAAGATAGACCACTGTTGAAGCCTTGCAGCGGCTGGCAGCCCATGAATGATGATAATAACCCCAACAGGATGGAAATGTGAACGAAATGTGCAGAAGCGGGGCTAGGCAGAAATGGATTTTAAATTACTGTGGGCAGACAAGAGCATTATTTAAAGTCGAAGATAGAGAACAAGTCACCTTTTTCATCTTGGACGACGTGCATCACTTACGCTTTTCTGTACGGTGGGCACCACATATGGGCTAGGCCGGTAAGCAAACTTCAAACGTAACTCATCCGCCTATCCCAGGCCTACTTTTATACTATACTACGATACACAGAACAGAGTGGCAATATTTCATCGCAGAATAGATACCTCACCAGTTTTACAAGGACTTTTTACCCAGGGCTACGGACAGGCCTTGCGCCACTGCAGAACTCGTTAGATCAAGCTTTTTATACTATACTACGATACACAGCTTTTTATACTATACTACGATACACAGAACAGAGTGGCAATATTTCATCGCAGAATAGATACCTCACCAGTTTTACAAGGACTTTTTACCCAGGGCTACGGACAGGCCTTGCGCCACTGCAGAACTCGTTAGATCAAGCTTTTTATACTATACTACGATACACAGCTTTTTATACTATACTACGATACACAGAACAGAGTGGCAATATTTCATCGCAGAATAGATACCTCACCAGTTTTACAAGGACTTTTTACCCAGGGCTACGGACAGGCCTTGCGCCACTGCAGAACTCGTTAGATCAAGCTTTTTATACTATACTACGATACACAGCTTTTTATACTATACTACGATACACAGAACAGAGTGGCAATATTTCATCGCAGAATAGATACCTCACCAGTTTTACAAGGACTTTTTACCCAGGGCTACGGACAGGCCTTGCGCCACTGCAGAACTCGTTAGATCAAGCTCCGCAGACAGGATTAAATTTGAGTGACGAGGTTTTCCAGCGCACCTGAGTCAACCCCTTCTGGCGCCGAACGGCAAACCAACAACCAGCGCTGTATCAAATTATATAAATTTTAATTTCTTAATTTTGTTTTCAACAGCATAAAGTCACTGTCCTTTACGCGGCGAATGACAAAAGGTATTTGCACGGCGCCAAAGAAGGTACAGTAACCCGCAGTCATGAGCGAAGGTTCTTATGCAGCTCCAAATTCTTTTACAGTATCGAAAAACTAATAATTTGGGGGTGGAATCAGTGTCGAAACAAGTGAATGTGTCGTTCACTTAAAAGTCTGTTCCTATAGTACTTTCATGCAAACCTATATTAACTCAAATGGAACATGCCCAATTTATATCTATGTCAATATATTACAATTAACCATAAGAACAATAAAAAATGTCCAGGTAAACCCGATCTAGAACATCAACTACATTAATTAACGTACCATACAAAAACATTTTTCAAACAAACAACCGCTGGTCTTCTACACAATATAGCTACTATACTATTTTTGTTCACAGTAAAATTTTACGAAATAGCTACTAAAGAAGATACATTGTTTGGTTGTCACACGAAATGGGATAATCCAACAAACAGGAAACTAAAATTATTCACAATGTGTACCAGAGGTTTTCAACAAATTCGAAAACAAATAAATATATATCATTACAGCATTTCAAACTCAAACCAAGATGTCTTCACAGCGTATTAGTCATCTTGTAATTCGATGACTAACTGAACATTACCACGGATTCGTAAAATTATCCGGTCTTTATAATGTATTAGACATAATAAAATTCGACGTTATTATTCTACATACAAGAAAAAACTACCTTAGTAACAGTGATATAAACTCGGTTTGATTAAGACTCGAAATAGTGTATACCTGCGGTGGAGCGAGTCATAAATGTTCAGGAACCGTTGATGCACTGAGTCACTCGTGGCGTACCGAGTCATTGATGTTTACAAGCCGTTGATGTACTGTGGCACACGTAGTACAGTGGGTCATTAATGTTTAGGAACCGTTGATGCACTGTGGCACACGTGGCGTAACGAGTCCTCAATGTATAGGATTTCTTTGATGAAGTGTGTCACACGTGGTGTTGCGAATCATTAATGTATCGGAACAGTTAACGTAGTATATCACACGTAATGAACAGTTCTAAGACGAGTAAGACGTTTCATGGATTGAATTAAAGAATTTTCATAAATTGAAGCCAAAAAAGATACGCATCATGGGGTTAATAAATAGCCAGCGCTGTATGACGATTGGTGACGCTCCTTGAGTACTATAGACTTGCTTTGAAGCTCAATGTTTGTAAGGACGTAACGGCCTAAACCCAATCCTCTGCACGAGGCGATATATATTACAATGAAATGAGAGGGCTGTGCGAATTAGAAAAGAGACTACATAGAAATGTAATCGAAATCAAACTCAGCAAAACGTACGAAAAATGTTTCTTTCCACAGGAGGTGTTTCGAATATCATGGTTTTGCAGTAAGTAATTTATGTTGTACCTTTGTTGAGAAGACTCCACTAGAACGATTCTGATTTAAAATCCGAAACTTCAGCTGGCCACACCCAACCGCACTGACTAGAGGTAAAAAGGAATACTGAAGTCAAATAGGAACGTAGGGGAAGCTAAGGGTAAGAAAACTTTCCTCTAATGTATGGGATCTACTGTGTTTGTAAGATTTCTTCTTGAGAACCGATTGTGCTCTTGCGGCGACTCCAACATGCTTGCAAGGTAACACGGAACTGCATCAAAGCAGTGTTGATAAAATTTATAAGTGTCAAATGGCTAAATAAAAGATACAAGAACCGGTCGGTAAATATATGGTTGACAAAACCAAACAACAGTAACTCAGGGTCAGGATATGATTTGACATTTGACTTCAAAGATGTAACAAAACAAGAAAGGTTGTAAACTAAACGGTTAACTGATGAGATATTTTTTGAATGCAACTTCCAACGTCCATGAAACAAATGTGAATTAAAAATTCATTATAACCCGAAGAAATAAGAAAATCATTTGTTAAATAAAGCACAAGATGGCATTTGCTGTTGCAAAAAAAAAGTATCAATCTAAAACATGTTGACAGTAACGTTTATTTCTTTAAAATTTGAATTTACGTCGCTATGCGATTTTAATTGCAGAATGAAAAATGATGATCTCCCATGCAATGCAAACCATGATATTGTTCGGAAAAAAGCAAAGATATCTCCAGAATGAACAAAAATCTCGACAGCACGGCGACCATGCCAAGTTTATAACACAAACACTATTACTTGGAGAGCGGTGCCCTCTTGACCTACCTGGCAGATATAACCAAACAAGTGCATCTGCGGTGTTGGAAGCGATATGTTAGGCTACACGTTGATTAGTAGCTAACATCAGCGGGGAACTTTGCTACGAGACGAAACTTAGAAGAGCACTACCAGGATGTGGAGGCAAGGCCAACGTACAACAATGAAAAGATTCATTCAGATGTCCCGGGTCTTTCGACTAAAATACAGTATTGTTTTGACAAAGGCTGACACGTTCCAATGCTCACTCTCAAGTCACGCAGTGGCCATAATGACAGTTACCTTCCTGGGGATGATATTGGATACTTAAAATAAGTGTTCGATTGGGCAATGCTATACAGAAGCATGTGACTACACGCACGTATATACGATCCAAACGAAGCAATTGCTGCCAAATACATCAATTACCCTCGGTTAGAAAAGGATCGAATGATAACTGGCAGATACTGTATAGTGTGGAAGTAGTCTTCATAATGTTTTGCAAAACATAAACGTTTAGAACGATTGTTGCATATTTGACAACTACTACTTACAAATTACATCAATGGAAAGTGGATACAAAGTCATGATTTAATAGAGGGGAGAGACTATGTCCAAAGAAGATATCTCCCTAGCAATGCGGATCGAATCATGAAATAATGTCTACGAGCGTTTTAATGCTGCCAATCCATGCATCAGTGTGATGTGGACACTGTACCCTCTACATACCTCATCCCTCTAGGGACAGATCTTATAGCTAGCAATTAACTATTTATTTATTTTCGTTCAAAGGTTTTTGATTTGATTTGGTCCTCACTTCCACCAGAGCCTCAACGTGAGTCATAATAGGCTCCCCCGTAGGGCTCGACGATCATTGATTAAAGCAGGCTCGCACGCCTAAGTGTGCGAGGAAAAAACAAAACAACGCTTTCAACGTTAGAAAAAAGTGAAAGTTTTAGCAATAACAGACGCACGCTGGTGCGCAAAAGAAAAAACGCTCACTCGAAACGGACCTCCGCTTCCAATCTTTTAAAACATTAAGTGAGATATGTACGCACCCTAGTGCGTACAGGTAGCATCAAGATTAATACGTCAGCGGCCACACGGGCAAACCGAACTCTGAAAGCAACGCAACGCAACACAACACAATATTTACAGCTACGCGGTTTAGTTGTATAAATACAATTTATTCACTTAGTTAAGATAAAGATTCGGATGCAACGAAACGAATCCTCGCCTCCAACAACTCAGAACCTCGTCAGTTATATATGTCCATACGTCAGTGCGCTCAGATAGCACCGTCGAAACC
>SDVV010026311.1:0-12279 GCA_016164225.1 Gammarus roeselii | reverse complement strand
TACCGTGCGAAATATTCCAATCGTATACAGAATCGAGAAGACCTAATAACATACATCTCTATAATCCGTACGTAAGCACTCGTAAATAAAAGCAAAAAGATACCGGAAGGCAACTGAATTCCCCAAGATGTTCTTATCTCGAGATAAGATCATTGTGTGACCACACATCAAGAGATAAAATTGCTCATTAGCATTTGCGGTTTGGACACTGCCTGAGTCCGGTCGATCCCTCCCCTCTTCCACACCCGTCACGGCCAATCTCTATGTATCGTAAGCAAGTCACTTGACCAGAATAGAAGAAAATAAACATATAACTACAATGTCCGAGAAATACAGCGAGGAAGTCAGACATACTAAAAATAACATACATCCTAACAAATACATCGGCCTACTCATAAAGAACATGCGTTCCTGGTATCTCTACGTATCATCAGAAACTAACTTGATCAATTTGTCTTAACATAAAACTACAATGTCCGAGAAATACAACGAGTAAGTCAGACACAGTAACAACTAACAAACATCCTAACCAATACAGCGGCCGACTCATAAAAAACATGCGTTCCTGGTATCTCTACGTATTATCAGTAACTAACTTGATCAATTTGTTTCAACATAAAACTACAATGTCAGAGAAATACACTGCTTGAGTCACTAACAAATAACATACATCCTAACCAATACATTCGACAAAAGGTTCAAAGATCTAGTCATCCAATGTCTAATTCCTTCACAAATCATACATAGAGTCACTAATTATCGCCCAAATCTAATTCCTTCACATAAATCATACATCCTAATTATCATCAATCTATTTCCTTCACTAAAAAGCATATTCGGTCGAGTCACAAAAAAAAAAACTCCGTGACCCAAGTAGAACAAAGCACTCGAGATGCGATCTAGCAAATGTATTAGTCGAGTCACAAAAAACCTCCGTTCATGGTATCTCTACGTAACATCAGTAACTAACTTGATCAATTTGTCTTAACATATAACTACAATGTCCGAGAAATACAGCGCCTGAGACACTAACAAATAACATACATCCTAACCAATACATTCGATAAAAGGTTCAAAGATCTAGTCATTCTATATCTAATTCCTTCACAAAAGCATATTTGCAATCTAATTCCTTCACTAAAAGCATACATTCACTAATTATCGTCTATCTAATTCCTTCACTAAAAGCATATATCCTAAATCCTTCACAAATAACATACATAGAGTCACCTATTTTCCATTGCCATTCTTGTAGTCCTTTTCGATTGCCGTTTTTGCACCCCCACTTTTCCAGTGCCATTTTCGTCGACATTTTCCAGTGCCATTCTCGTCGACATTTTCCAGTGCCATTCTCGTCGACATTTTCCAGTGCCATTCTCGTCGACATTTTCCAGTGCCATTCTCGTCGACATATACTCTACTCACAGCACGGAATCATGCCCACTTATTTGAAGCAATGAAGAATTTTGTAGACTTATATTATGGGCGACCAAATTTTGATGTCGCAGCGGACCAGCGGTCAGGGAAGAACGTTCTCGTTGATGCGTTGCACGTACTTTTGATATAGCCACGATTGACAGAGTCTGTGTATAATAAGACTATGCGTGACGCCGCTGCTGCTACTACGACGGAAAATGTATTGGACAAGGTACGCGCGATGCCGAGTTGGACGGACGCCTACGAAATTTGTCAGGTGGCGTTCCGGACTTGCAGTGTGCAGGAGGTTTTGAGACAAACATTGAATGACTCTAAGGATGAGATGACTGGAGAGACGATGGATGTTTTGGGAATAAATGCAATCCTGCAAGGTCAAGGGAGTTACCTGCCGGACAGGCTGGGTCGAGATAATATAGTTTCCAAGCCAGGTCGCCGTGTGTTTCCTCCACGGTCTGGTGGTGGTGGTGGTGGTGGGGGTGTAAACAGTAGAGGTATGTCTCGTGGTAGAGGATACCCTCGAAGAGGTTCGGGTTCGAGGTCCTCTTCAGTAAATGTGTTTGGTGGAGATACAACTAGTCAAGACACGGAGAACCCGTGTGTGGAGATAGTCCCGTATGAGGGAGAGCCAGAAGAAGGCTATGAAGCGAATCAGGTGGGATATTCGGAAAGGAGATGTATCAAGTGCAAAGGCACGGGACATACCCTGGACGACTGCCGAAATTGTCCAAATCAACACGTGGAGTGTTTCAGCTGCGGCAGGTTGGGGCATTTTGCGATGAGATGTCCAGAAAAAAATGACCAAAATCTAGTAAGAAGTCCGAGACAAGCTCCTTTCAAGGAGGTCCGGCACAAGGGAGGCCCAGGTAGCCTTCACTACCCCTGATGTCTCTGTTAGTTCGACAGAAGCTAATTGCCTCTCTTAAATGGGAGAGCAACATTCAGCGTATGCTTCCCAGGGTACCGTACCGGGACTGATCACCTCGTTACATGGTACGTCAACGGTTAAGCCTCTAAATGATCCGTAGAACCCTTTGTCAGTAGCAGGGCTCGACAGCCCCAGGGATGAGAGTGAGTCTGTGACTGGTGAGTGGTGTGGTCAGTGTTGTGTTTTACAACAGCAAGGAGGTAACTGTGTGGATAGTAGAAGTCACCTTCTGTTGGTGGTAGATAATCAAGCTGTGTACAGCTCTTCGAATTCGGAAAAAGAAATCCGGATTCCAGTAGTCACCGTGGTGGTAAATGGTCGGCGTGTGCGTGATTTGTTAGATACGGGAGCCGGTAAGACAATCATTAAGGCTGGAGTGCTTGAGGATGTGTCTAGGTCATTGACCCCATGGGGTGCCTGACTGACTGACTTTAACACTCAAGCCATACCCGTGTTGAGTACACGACACCTTCAAATTTCAGTAAATCCAAATGTGTGTAACTCAAAAGCGAGTGGTTCGTTCAATCCAGCAACTCAAGCAAAAAAACAAGTATCTTTCACCCATTGGGTGGTCGTATTTGATAAATGCCATACAGCTCCTTATGAGCTACTGATTGGGACGGACTTGTTGGACAAACATAGCGCGAAACTCGATTTCTCTAACAAACTCTTACGAATAGAAATGAACCACAAAACATATAACATTCCCATTAGTGACTTGAATTAAACCCAGTTAACATACAACACCAACACCATAGCAGAACACAATAAATTTCTTCGCGTTGACTCTACAGTTACTCCCATTACTCCAAACAAAACAAAGACAGAGCTTATTGTGCATGCCGCGGACACTTTTGAGATTGAACCACTCGAACAGCGATTAGTTCGCGTCCATACAAAAATTCCCGACGGTGAGTACACAGTTCATCGCGGTTCAGCGGACTCTGGTCTGCTGGTGTCTGAGGCTCTGATAAAAATTAAAGAAGGATCAGTACTGCTACTATTGCTAAATGCCTCTCCTATGGACTTGAAGGTGCTTAAAGGAACGCGACTGGCCGGATTGACTCCGTTGAGAGATTTAGAATATTACTCTATCGGATGAACTCTAGGAACGTGCATCGAGAACGCAAATGTGATTCATCAAAGTACAAATGAACCATCGCTGGTCAAGCCACTCGAATTGAAAGGGCTGCCACCCATAGTGGAAGACGAAGTGGATACCCCAGATGATCCACCACTTCGAAATAAAATCACCCGACTTCTCAACAAATATCGCGACGTTGTCGCTAAGCCTGGAGAACCATTAGGTAGGGATCCAGATGCATCCGGATTACCTGGACGCCATCAGGATCTATCCAACTCCCACGAACGCAGACCAAGTCAGGTCATTCCTCGGGCTGCTGAGTTACTTCAGGAGTTTCGTGTCAGAGTTCTCACGTATTGCAGACCCGTTAAACAAATTGCTAAAAAAGAATCAACTATTCGCATGGAAGGCCAAACAGCAGGAATCCATGCAAATGTTATAAGAATGTTTGATGAAAGCATCGGTGCTCAGTTTCCCAAATTTTTTCGTACCATTTTACATGTTTACCGATGCGTCAAATATCGGACTGGGAGCTGTATTGATGCAGCCCGATTCGAACAATAAATAACATACAATCTCGTACGCATCAAGATCTCTGTCAGAGACATAACGTCGTTATTCCACTACCAAGAGAGAAGCCCTAGCGGTTCTATGGGCCCTCAAGACTTATCGTTACCTGGTATACGGCCACGAAGTCAACATATACACAGATCATCGTCCACTGTCGTTTCTGTTCAGAAAGTGCTTGCCAGAAGGTGCGCTGGGCAGGTGGGCGGTATTGACACAGGAGTACAGTCCAAATATGGTGCATGTGGAGGGCAAGTTGAATAACCTAGCCGACGAATTGTCCCACACTCCTTACAGTCTTCCAGCACTGGAGAAGGATGGTGAAGATCTGAAAGAAATAGCTGATAAGGAAGACTACGAAGAAATGCCGTCACACATCGCAAGCATACAGGAAGGTAAAACTCTTCCCAAGATTCTAAAGGAACGAGTCCCTTCACTGGCCTGGACGGTAGAAGAATTGGTTAAAGAGCAGAGAAAGGACCCACAGTTCGCCACATACATTACACACTTAACTACTGAAACACCCATCACAACACATACGGGCTTTCCAAAGGATTTGGAGAGCTACATGTTAAGTAGCAATATTCTGCTTCGACGTATCACTGTACAAAGGTGCGGCCAAGAGGCCATGTACTGGACAGTGGTCGTACCACAAACATTAATCCAAATAGCTGTATTGTTATGCCACGATTCATTCGAGCTCGGACATCTAGGCGTGGACAGAACCCTAATCAAGCTTCGGACTCATTTCTACTTCCAAAACATGGTCACTTTGGCCACTGAATCATTTGCCTGCTCAGATCACCCCTGTCCGAACTTACCCTTTGCTACGAAGACCGTGGGCAGAGGTCGGAATGGACATCATGGGACCACTCCCAATCACTAGTTCAGGTAATAGGTACATTCTCACATTTGTGATTTTCTCACATGATACCTAGTGACATTACCGATCCCTGACAGATCATCTGAGACCGTTGCGCGTGCCCACAGAGAACAGTTGTTCGCACACTATGGCGCCCCGTCACGACTTATATCCGATAATGCATTGGAGTTCGTGAGCGAGGTGATGAGGCACCTGTGCGAACATTTCCACGTCAAAAAGTTGAACATTACCCTGTATCGAGCAGCCGCAAACGGGACCGTGGAAAATCGTAAATTCTCAATTGCAAAATTTTTGCTTATTTATTGCGGAGAGTTCTCTCCGGAATGGGACTTGTTTCTTCCCGAAGTCATGATTGGCAGTAACACCGCGTTTAACAACCCCATTGTTGATAATCCTCATTATGTTCTGTTCGGTTACGACCGGAAACACGTAACTTTGTGGGACGGTCCGGAACCATTTGAGCCTCTGTATAACTACGAAAGCTCGGCTATTCGCGAGAGACAGGCCAAAATGGCACATGCATTCGTCAAAAATCGAATGTACCAGGGATTGATCAAATACCAACAGAAACACAACATGCGTGCCAAAGATCGCGAAAAACTAATTCTGAACCAGAAAGTCTACGCCAAATATCATCCAAAACCAACAGAATATCCAAAGCTGTTACCCAGATGGGAAGGTCCGTTTGTGATCACCAAAATGCATTCACCGTACAACTTCACTTTACAACACGTCTTTTTAGATAAGATTCGCAAGTCCATTTAGATGATATTTCGCCATGTTACCCACCTCGCGTGCAGAGAATTTGTCGAAGTTACGAGGAAGACGGGTATGAGGGGTTGGATGAACCAAGCGCAGGAGTTGACAGCGAGGAGGAAGGAACCTCTGTTCCCAAATCTCTTTCAGCTTAGGACACCCCTGTAGGTGTAGATGTGCCGGTAATGGAAGCCCTGGATAGGCCTCCATTCGCACGTGAACCAATTGTTACTTGTTCACAGCGAAGTCCAGACGACGAACACATTCCCCTCCGTTGAGGAAACCAGTACGGCCGTCTTGTAAGAAGATATAATCAACATCTGTAGAATAATTCTTATGTACCAATATCGTTTGTTATCTACGGTCTAGTGTGTAAGTTAGAATTTTGGACAATGTTTTTTTTCTGTTTGTAGGCGAAATGTTGGTCTTCCAACTCATGTCTTTGCTGCTTCTGGTGCTGCTTCCTTTTGGGGCGCCCGTCGCTCCAAGCCGGGGAAGTACCGAGGGGGCAGATGATGTGGTATATGTGCCAGGAAATAGTGTGATCGTTTCGACCGGTGGTACTGTGACTTTCGTGCAAGGGCAGTTGGTTGTGCGAGAGGAGTATCACACGAAATCTTTCGTCGCACGATCAGCAGCTGATCTGTTCGAAAGGGCCGTACGATTGGTCGACGCGTTGGGATTGTTATCAATGACCCAGGCCCATCAGGCGGCGGTCCTTGATGCAGTCCATGCAATGTCATACCATTTCCGGGTGTTGCTGACACGCGCGGGCTAGGAGGTGCTCCGTCGTCTCAATTCACTTCCGCTACGTGCGTTGGAACGAGAGTGGCGGAAAAAATTGGGTCGCGCTAAGGCAAGGATGGCAATTGCAACCAAGGGACAAATAAGACTGACGTCTATGTCGAGTAGTGTAGCCGGAGAGACGGAGGATCGGTACGCGCAGTGGGAAGAGACAAGTAATGTTGATAGGAAGAGACGAGGTTTGATGAATATTGGCGGTGACCTGTTAAAATCGGTGCTGGGAGTGGCAACGGAGAAGGACATTGAAGATTTGAGGGATCATTTCGCCGATGCGAATCAGGATGTGAAAACTTCCATCCAAAAGATTAACGTAACTTTCCATCATATCCAGGCCACTCTTACCACACTTGTTGATCAGGCCACGACGGCCCAGGCCGTACTCGAGAGGTTCCACCAACAGTTCAGTGAGCTGGACCTGTATGTAACCGTCACAAACGACGTCATGAATCTTCGGGAAGGTTTTCAGTACATTCTCCTAGTGTCCATGGACGCCGATGATAAGGCTGCCCTTTTGAGGTTGCTAGCAGTGCCAGAAATTCTGGGGTACGATCAATTAAGAGCGCTTACGGATGAGGGTATAACCCTATTCAAGGACGCCTATTCGTTCCCGTACGCCTTTTCCGAGAGAAACTTTACAAACGTACAGTCGACGCTTGAGTTAAAACCAATGATGGAGGACGAGACTTATTCTCTAATCTAACCCTTCGTCTCAAAACAAAATATGTCATTATCCAGGCTAGCAACGTTTCCAGTGGAAGATCCGCACACAAACCAAACTTACTTGATTAGCAACTTAGCCAAGAACGTGGCTATAACGAGCGACAGGAAGACGTTTGTATAGAACCTTGATCTGGGGAGGTGTACGGTGAGGGAGGACAAATATGTATGCTCACCTACAATACAACTGAGTGAAGAGGCAAACCCTTCTTGTTCAGTAGAGAGCTTGTTAAATATCTCCCAACTTCATTGTGGGATGAAGCACATAAGCCTTACCCGCGTGCTAGCTCGACAGGTGGGTCGGATTTGTTACTTGTTTATACCCCGACCGGAATGGGCAATGCTGGACTGTCATGATAAGTGTTTTGAACCAGAATATGTAGAGTTGAAGGGCGCTTATGTATTTCACGCCCCATGTTCTTTGATAGCACCATCTTTCAGTGCGTCCACTGTGCGTCATGAGTTCATCACCATGACAAGCAAGAGACTAGACCCGATTGCCCTTCCACGCATCCGGCTGCCAACTTCGGGGCCGATACCAATACTAGACGGCATCCTGAAGGAACTCTCAAATGTCAAAGTTACCATGAATAGCATGGCGAAATTAGTCGATGTGCTTACGTCCGTTCACACAGAACGCCACAAATACTGTATCGGTAGCGTAACGTAAGTGGCGATACTGTTGGTATTAATTGTCGTGAGCTACCTAGCAATGAAGTATTATAGGCGGTACAGGCGGCCTGACACGTATTTTTCACCAAATTGTCATTCTTCTCACAGGACATCCAGACCGTTCCCTGCGCCATCCCCTCCGCTGCCCGACCTTATGATCGGGCAGCTGAAACTTATGTCCACTTATGTCCACAGATGAATGTCGATGTGGATGCAGTAGGACGAGTCGCCCTGGACACTGGTGAGAGGCGCGGACTGGATGACCCCGCTCTTGCGCCTCATGTCGCTTCCCGCTCACATGTGCACAGCGAGAACGATTGTGTTGGCCCCCGCTCCATCACGAACAGCCACACTCAGTCGAGAGAAGAGTTGGATGATGGACCCGTGGAGCCGTTTCACACTATCTGATCTGTCCAGCACCCACACGCTTCGGCCTGTCCCGGGCTGTCTCAAACAGCCTGAGTCCAGGTCCGAGGGGGAGGTGTAGCTGGACCCTGCGTGCTAGATACAGATGCAGATGCGGACACGGTGACAGGGTCTGGCAAGGTCGAAGCTGACACTGTTGTGTAAACAGTGGCCTTGTCTATCTGGCAAGGTCGCAGCAGCCGCTCTGAGAGAATGCGGAGGCAAGCAAACTGCCACTGTTGTGTAAACAGTGGCATTGTCGGACAAGGAAGTCGCAGGACGAGTTCATGCAGGACATATAGCTGGGGTTATAACAATAGACAGTAATGATTGCATTCATTTAAAATGTCGTATGTAGGCAATGTTGAGAGGTTGGTTCTAAGCAATTTTGTTACGTGCGGAAGGGGCCTGCGTGCCCCAGTAACCGTTTCTCCAATGTTGAGCTGCAGGATGTTTTAGAACAGAGGGTATTAATTGTAAGGTTATGTTGCGCTTTCATTAGGGCTGGTTGCCGTGTAATAGGTAGGATGTTGGCCCTAAGCCTATTTGTTACTTATATGCCTTATTGCTAGTATAACTGCGACATTGTTTTAAGAGGAGTGGCCGGATTTTGTCCCAGCGAGTGGTGGGCGCTGACGTCACGTTTTAGACTACATAAGGCGATGTCACCAAGTAACCAGAGATTATTTCACAACCTAACCATGTGAAGGACCCGTCGTCATACTCGTCCTACAGCCCGCCATTTTCGCCGCTAAGCTCAACTCTCCATGCCATAGACTCTACAAGTTAGACGACTTTTCAACGTTAAGCGTAGACACTTAGAATTCGACGATTCTTCAAGATCCAAAGCACTTGGACAGTATCACTTCATCACCGTCTTCAATACTAATACTTCATCAGAAAAAACAGTAGCATTTAGGAAAGACAGCCGATCTACAACGTGCATCGAGTTCGACGCCCAGGGGGGCAGTCGGACGACAGCTCAGGATCGCTGGACGCGGTCGCGGAGGAGCACCATCATCCGGCATTTGGAACATAGCACTGCATGTCACTGACACGGGTGAGCGCGTACTTTGTCACTATATCTACATCTACGTGTTGATAACTCGATACTACATCCAATCGGTTGTTCGGAGGGTTTTTCCTCCTGTAATTATGTTAGATCTGTGTTTTTCTATCAAGTGATCCTCATGTGTTGTATTAGGATAGCTGATCCCCATGTGTATGTATTAGGATAGCGACCAAGCGTGGTATAACGGCGCAATAGGCTAGTACACCTATATGTATTTGAACTGTCTTTACTGTTTTTTCTCTGCACACAATTGTGCATAATATAGATAGGCTTCGTCATCTGCGAGTGGGTAGTAATTTGAAGCCAGTCTCAGGGTTTTCTTGAGCATAAATATATTAAGAATTCTTTCAATGTTCCCAGTTTTTTCAATTCCCTTCACATGATACAAAATTTGATGAAAAACTCTCTAACTCAGACCAAAACATGGATAAATTAACATTTTTTCAACTAGAGTAACCACGGGTTAATCGTAACAGAATGTTATGCATACATATAAAATACCAAAATGATGCACTGATGACCAATTATGCCTGAATAAGTGTGCTACATGGAAGATGCAAACCTAAAATATCCTGAAAATTCCAATAACTGTATGAAATATTTATTAAAATTTCCAAAAAAGAAATACAAGTTCAACATAAATTAACCGAGCATTACTTGGTATACATAACACAATATAATAACTTACAATAAATCCATATCGTTCGGGTACTCTCGCTATTGGAACACCGCGTCATTGGAACACCGATATATCTGGCTCAAACCTGGTAATGCGTTATGGTGTAGATAGATTCTCGTAACGAAGCTGCTGCATCAACCCAAAATACAAACATCAACTTGCCAACTACCTTTAGATATTATATACATATGAAATAAAAGACTGGAAAATACACAGAACATTGCCTAAAATTCAATATCAAGCATCCGACCGCTACGAGTGAGTCAGGTATACTCCTGGGGGATTCTCCTTTGAAGGAATGTTTAAGTCACCTGTTTACTTGGCATTTTTTTTCTATACTGCATGAGTAAGTAAAACAGAGCGGAAAGGTAATGTTGAAAACAAACGCAGAAAATAACAATAAACTATTTGAATCTATGCCACGTGTAAATTGACCAATATCGAACGTTGTATAAATGATACCAAGCTTGAAAAATTCACCATGAACGTGACCGGAAATCAACATTCGTGCAAGCTGGAACTGTTGGGGTTTTAACTTTTAATACTGCATGTAAATTTTTATGTAACTGTTAGATTTATCATAAATAAAAATCATCTTATAAATGTATGTTATCAATATCCTGTATATTATCAATATCCATTTTCAGAGGACAAGCATTGAAAATGCATATGTGCAACATGACATGCAACGAAGTTGCAATACAGTATGCCCATCATTGAAATGCAGATACCTATATGTAAATAAAAATATGTAACCTAATAACTAACGAATATTCCGGAAGATGTCCGTCTGTTTGACTGCTAAAACCAGTTTCTTCGCGCCCCATCCCTACGCACTGACTGCCTCCCGCCCGCTGACTCTAGATTGCACTTTTTGTGCGGCTGACTCCCGTCTCTACCCCACCAAAAATGACTCTAGAAAGCACGTTTCGCGCAGTTCAAAGCTACTCATATGTTAATATTATTGGATTCTGTCATCTTATAGATTCTTCCATATTTACTGTCAGAATTGTTCAACGAGAATCAGATTACTTGTCACTCATTGATCAGATTTTTTTTATCCTCATACAAATTGTTGTAACTATTTGCAATTGCAGTTCATTTTACAATATTTTGAAGTGTTGTTTGGCAGTCTAGATGAAGGTGTATCTCAGCAATTGACATTTTCTATACATTTTAAAATAAAATGAGTTCAATGATAATTTTTACCTGTTCTAACATCTGTTCAAGGTTAAGTTAGGTTTGATCTCATGATTTGTCTGTATGATGAATTCATGAAATGCGGAGGAATTAAATCAATAATTCCATATTATTAAGGTGAGTGAGAAAATATTCTCAACTTTTTTGACTGACAGGTAGTTCAATAGATCATTGCGTAGTCTGGTGCTGTTCAATTTGCTTATATTTATTTACATGGACATCAGTGTGCGTTGAACTGAATGCTGTTGCAGGTGTGTTCATTGATCTGTTGATTTTGTGGATATGTATATAAGATCTCCAGGTGAATACATCTGTTCATGTTGTGTAGGTAATATGTTTATATACGTGAGTGCAGCGCTGGGTTATTTCCACGTAAATTGATCATTTTATTCAGCTGTATGTTAGATCATGTAGTTCACACTTTTAAATACGGTTGTCTAATTTTTTTCAGAAAGTTATTCACTATAAATCGTTCAGAGTGTGCGAACTTCTAAAAGGCATTTCAATTTGATATATCACCCAAGCCTCCTTAAACTTCCGGAGTGCTCAGTCAGCCTCGGTCGGTCAGGTCAGGTCATGAAAATTTGCTTGCATAACAATAATCCATACTTCCTTGCACGGGCCCCGGCGCCATGCATCCCAGTGTGTTTACGAGTTCCTTTAACAACTTCCGCGGTTAAACCGTAAACAGGCTCCGTCCAGTATATATAATTGTTGTTTGATACTCATATGATTACTGTGCTTTATAAGTCTGACGATGGAGGGCTTGTCCCTACGAAACTGTCGCTTTTAAAATAAACTCAGTCCCTAATTTTCCACTGTGGGTCATTTCCTCTTTTAATTTTCTGCACGTATAGTAAAGAACCCATGATGCTACATGTGTTATTCCTAAATCAACAACTACACTTTTATTACCGCATGCACAATTTAGGGATATTGGCTAATTATTTATCTAATTACATTCTGCCTCTCGGGCTAGGACAGAGAATGCTTCTTCGGAGATGGCTTACAAAAAACGACCGTTTGCTCCTTCAAATCAGCCGAGCAATTAGCAATGCGTAGATCGGATGTATATATT
>SDVV010026310.1:0-12279 GCA_016164225.1 Gammarus roeselii | reverse complement strand
ATTGTTTAGGACGTGTTGTGGCTACATACCCGAAATGTTTAATTCAAAGATGTAAACCAGTGTCAATTATCTAAATGTGTATTATAATGGATAAAAGTATATATTAAATGTGGGAAAGGAAATAATCCCCACAATTCTTGCATCGTGCGGCAGTGCCTAATCTAGCCTCGTGCAACAGACTTTTATTCTTGCTTCGTGCGGCAGTGCCTAATCTAGCCTCGTGCAACAGACTTTTATTCTTGCATCGTGCGGCAGTGCCTAATCTAGCCTCGTGCAACATACTTTTATTCCTGCTTCGTGCGGCAGTGCCTAATCTAGCCTCGTGCAACAGACTTTTATTCTTGCTTCGTGCGTCAGTGCCTAATCTAGCCTCGTGCAACAGACTGTTCTATTCTTGCTTCGTGCGTCAGTGCCTAATCTAGCCTCGTGTGACTGACTACTCTATTCTTGCATCGTGCGGCAGTGCTTAATCTAGCCTCGTGCAACAGACTGTTCTATTCTTGCATCGTGCGGCAGTGCCTAATCTAGCCTCGTGCAACAGACTTTTATTCTTGCTTCGTGCGGCAGTGCCTAATCTAGCCTCGTGCAACAGACTTTTATTCTTGCTTCGTGCGGCAGTGCCTAATCTAGCTACACGTGAGTGTGGTATTTTAGCATTGTGTAACAGTGCTTATTGTGTTATAAGAGACAGAGCTCATAACAGCCACGTGTGACTGCTTTATTCATGCTTCGGGGGACAGCCGTTATTGTAGTCATTTCTAACGCGAACAATGTCCGTACAGATTATTGTCGTGAAGGCAGTGCACCAATCAAATTAGGTGTCAATTTGCCTATTATATAAGTTGTATTGTGACTGTTTTCCTTGCCTCGTGCGACAGACTCATTGCTAATTCTGTCCACGTGTGATAGTTTTTATAACAGCTTTGTGTGCCACTGCACTGCCAAGTATTTTTGAAACGTTGCAGGCAGGCTGTTATTGTGCTAATCGGAGGCTGTAAGTGTGCTAATCGGAGGCTGCAAGTGTGCTAATCGTAGGTTGTTATTGTGCTAATCGGAGGCTGTAAAAGTGCTAATTGGAGGCTGTTATGGTGCTAATCGGAAGCTGTTATTGTGCTAATCGGAGGCTGTTATTGTGCTTATCGGAGGCTGTTATTGTGCTAATCGGAAGTTGTTATTGCGCTAATCGGAGGCTGTTATTGTGCTAATCGGAGGCTGTTATTGTGCTAATCGGAAGCTGTTATTGTGCTAATCGGAGGCTGTTATTGTGCTAATCGGAGGCTGTAAGTGTGCTAATCGGAGGCTGTTATTGTGCTAATCGGAAGTTGTTATTGCGCTGATCGGAGGCTGTTATTGTGCTAATCGGAGGCTGTTATTGCGCTAATTGGAGGCTGTTATTGTGCTAATCGGAGGCTGTTATTGTGCTAATCGGAGGCTGTTATTGTGCTAATCGGAAGTTGTTATTGCGCTAATCGGAGACTGTTATTGTGCTAATCGGAGGCTGTTATTGTGCTAATCGAAGGCTGTTATTGTGCTAATCGGAGGCTGTTATTGTGCTAATCGGAGGCTGTTATTGTTCTGATCGGAGGCTGTTATTGTGCTAATCGGAGAATGTTTTCTGCTTTTCCTGACGATCCTCAGAAGCAATGGGCAATAGTGGATGTATATCCTCACCTAGTTGAGGGTTGCATGAATCTATTGGTGCCTGCGTTTTATTTAGGTTTTTATTCTGCAGGATTTTCTTTGTTTGAAATACATTTGGTGCGATTATTTTATTTGCGTGGTGACACCCCTTTTTAAATATTTTTGCCCAACTCTGAAGTAGAGTAAGGGTGATTATTAAACAAAGTTATTAGGTCTAATTAAAACATGGCCTTGTCGGTACATGACTTATGTCGAAGAAACATGCAACAATGTGTAGCGAAACATTCAAGACCATAATCCTCGTCAACAACACGCACGTGTAGTGAGCAAAGCAGCGCTCTATTGCTTCATATTTGGTATTTTTCCAAATAATCATAGAGCTCAAAATTCTCAGACCTTTCAGAATCTCCCATGCGGAAGCGGCAGTAGGGAGGGAGAGGAAGGAGGGCAGTCGAGTCCCGCCTCCAAGGATTACCCTGTCAATTTGCGACAGGAATCGCCTCAGAAGACGGGAATTGGGACAGGAATCCATATCCCAATACAGCAAAACTGGTCTCGATAAGGTGTATTGGATACACGTCTAGGCTGTGGCTCTCAGGGCGAATAGATCGGGAGACGAGAGACAGCAGGGAATCCAATTTACTAGCATCACGGATATTCGAGTATCTTAGACCAAGCTTGAGTTTGATGAGGGTTTCTGCGCTACTGTAAGGGAGAAATGCTATAGGGATTAAATGGTTGTGCATCTGGTTGGCGTCGAGCGGCCATGCAACCATGTAGCAAAGACTACCAAAAGGTGTTTTGACAGCAGTGTTCCCATTCCTTGTTATGTTGGGATGATACATTATCGGTCACGCACGACTGTGTGTGTGTGTACCGACTAGATGACCCGGGTTCGATTCTCAGAGACTTCGGAAGTAATAAGCATTAACCATTGACACAAATATGTATGTTGTTTAATGAATTACCGAGACCTTTGCAGAAATATCGTCAATCAACAAACAGCGCCCAACACTGTAACGACTTAAAAAGTAGCAAGCAATGTAACGATGCTGCCAAGAAAGGCAAGAAAATGTTAGGTATGATATCCCGCACTATCTCGTACAAAAACTCACACAGTATGCTCAAGTTGTACAGTGCATTTGTTAGACCACATCTCGAGTATTCCGTTCAATTCTGGTCTCCATATCCTAGAAAAGACGTTATTAAATTAGAGAAAGTTCAGCGTAGAGCTATCAAACTCATCCTTTCGCAGCGTAATAAATCGAACGAAGACAGGCTACGTGAACTCAATTTTTATTTGCTAGAGAAAAGTCGAGTCAGAGGCGACAAGATCGAAGTGTGGAAGATTATGAAGGTGTAAGGAAAACATCGACCGTGCGAGCCTTTCCACTCTAGCTTCGAACGGAGTGACTTTAAACAATGGATTTAAAATGATTGGGATACGTTTCTCACTCGACATCACGCGCAATCTCTTCACGTATAGAGTTGTCGAAGAAGGAAACAAACATCAAGCGGAGGTTGTAAACAGCAATACAATAAAAACGTTTAGGACGCGGCTCGGTAAGTTCTACATAAATCGCCAATAAACTCCTAAACCGTTCATAAATCATTTCTTGATATGACTCAATCGACATTTTATGCATGACTGAAACATGGCTGCAATCTGATATCAGCAATACCTTCATCCAGATTGAAGGTTTCGATGTTTATAGAAAAGATAGAAAAAGGAAAGGAGGTAGAACCGTAATTTATGTGCGAGAAGAATATACCTTTTCTCAAGTAATGCTCAACGACAGTAATGAAGTTGATGACCTATGGGTACGAAAAACCCGATCGTTTGTCGTTAGTTCACTTTACAGACCACCCAAAGCAAGTGTTCTGTCTTTTCAATACATCGAAGAAAGATTTCGAAAAGCCATCAATTTAGGAAAGACGCTGTACATTTTGGGAAATTTCAATGAAGATCAATTAAGATAGAAATCTAATAATATGAAGCCGATTTTAGACAGACTCTGCTGCATCAGCTCATTAAATGCTCAATAAGAATTACTCCCGAATCCCAAACTGTACTAGATCTGCTCATAAGTAACAATCCGTCTTCCATAGTTTCACAGTTGTGGAGCCCAATTCCTTCTCTGACCATCATGAAATAATTTGCACCATTAACATCAAAAAAGAGAAGAAACAACCATACGAAATAACCTGTCGTACAAATAGAAATGTTACCGCAGATAATTTAAGAGCACAACTAGTGGCAAACGTCGAGATCATAAAACCGATACATTGCGCAAATAACGTCACAGAGCAAGCCCAAATACTCACGGACCATCTTCTCACATTTCTAAACGCTGCGGCGCTCACTGAAACAAAAACAATTAAAAGCATGCCGGTTTAATGGATTATAAAAAAACTGCTAAGTGAAATTGCTCGTAAGAAATATCTCAAACGCAGAGCAAAACGAAGCATCCCTTGGTTAGAATTATTTTGAATTCAAAATAGACGAGTCAAACGAGAAGTCAGAACGGCTAAAATTTGATATCATGAGGAACTAGAACAGTGCAGAAACAATCATAAAGAAACGTGGAATGAACTGAAAAAAATTGTTCCCTACAATAAAAAAATAACCTCGCCCACCCTTCCGAATCATCAGGCAACATCAAAAAAGTTCAACAATTACATCACAGGAGTTGGGAAACTGGGTTTTGAAGAAGTACCCAGGAAGCCGATCTAGGATTACAGAGCGACGCATCATATACATGGAATCTGAAAGCTTTTTATGTAGACAGTGACCAAACAACAAACGTCAAATGGAAGCCAACGCAAGTATCGCAACAAGAACTAAGACGAGCTGTATTTGCCATGAAGAACACAAACTCTACAGGAATAGATGGTTTAGCCCTACAATATCTGAAAGACATCCCAATAATTACCTTGCTTTATATCAGTACAGTTATTAACACATATATAGCAAGTGAAACATTTCCGAAGATTTGGAAGTATGCAATCATTGAAGCAATGCATAAATCGGGGGACATAAATGAGCTATCCAACTTTAGACCGATCAGTCTTCTGCCTGTCCTATCCAAAATTCGAGAAAAGGTAATATCTCTCCAATAAATTGATTACCTCGAATCAAACAAGCTGTTCAATGGCTGCCAATATGCTTATCGGCGTAAATTGTCAACAGAAGACGCACTCATGAGCACCACTAAAGATCTACATAGAAACTTTGATGATAGGCAGATATCTCTGATGACAGTGTAAGCCACAAAACTCTTTTTGGCAAGCTCCGTAACATAGGAATAGACCCTACTTGGTTTGAAAGTTTTCTGACAAATCGGCAACAATCCGTTGAACTTGATAACATCACTATGTCAAGTTTGACCACAGTTGCCTTTGGAGTCCCTGAAGGTTCGATACTTGGCCCACTGTTGTTCCTTGTTCTTGTAAGTGACTGACTGTAAATGAACAAATAATCATGCAAAAATGGTCATGTACGCCGATGATGTCCAAATATTGCTTCCCCGTAAACCGTAAGATCTAAAATCTTTATAGGACGACGCTGAGACAGCCGTAAGTAATTTATAATCTTGGTATGATAAAAATGGACTCAAGCTCAACTCAGAAAAAAATGTGTCTGGTTCGGCTTGAACTCGTAAAGAAAAGCAGTTCCAATGAATTTCTCTATCAGAATAGGAAAATCTGACATACTTGATGAAGATAATATAATAAGTCTGGGAGTATGGTTTGATCCCGATCTTTCCTTCAAAAATCACGTGACTACTCTATGTTCCAAATTGAACGGAACACTTTTTACTGTGCAAAAAATTATTGGATTTCAAATCAAGATTACTGATTGTCCACGTTTTAGGACTTTCTGACATCAACTACTGTCTTTCAATCTGGAGGAAATGCACCAAAACTCAAGAAGAGGAAGTGCAACGTTGCATAAACTTTGCGGCAAGAATAACATGCGATTGTAACCAAAGAAAACGAGACCACGTAAGCCCTCTCCTCGAAAAATTGCAGTGGCTCAATATCGACAACTAACTGGCACTCTATGAGTCGATCAGAATTCCTGAAGGTCTCATAGAAAAACATTTACCCAACTGTCAATGGCGCATATATTCTCGAGGTGAAAAGAACAATCGATTCACTAGAAATAATGATATTCTGCACGTTGAACACAGGAAAATAGAAACTGCCTGTCGAGCTTTTTCGATCACTGGACCAAAATTCTGGAACAACCTCCCCATAAACCTCAAGAATTTTAAATCTAACACGTCCTTCAAGGATAGGCTTAATAAACATCTATTGACCGATCAATTCAAAACCGTAACTGTGCCTACAAATATAAGATAAATACATTTTACCTGTAACCAGAAAATGCATCCTGTTCTTGAACATGTGCGAAAATACCACCACCATATCACTTAACTTTGAACCGCCATCTAATCGTTTATACTCTGAGGATACATATGTTTTCTATGTTCCTACTGACCACAATTGTCTCTGCCAATTACCCCAAGTGTTAACTTACGTTTTGTCTACTTTTATGTTTCGAATGTTTCAATCATTTTAGTATAACTAAAGTACGAGTTCAGTCTCTTTGAGGAACGATAGGCAGCTTTCAATTTTCACTGTTAAACTCGGTGTGAATATAATTCATTGAATGATTTCTACCAATCATTGGACCATTTTTGTTGTTACAATCATTGTCCCATAAACCTATGTTGTGCATTATCTTCTATAGCAGAAGCATATTCATCCCTTTTTAGTTCTCCAGTATTGAATTGTTGTGATTGTCAATTATTTAATCATTTCCTAGCGGTCATGAAGTGTAGATATGCAGTGTTATGTCGTCTATTCACCTCTTCTTTATTCGTACAAATTTTTGGAGCTATCTTTACAATATGTTAGCGCAATATTTTAGTTTTCCAACCCCATGTTCTCAAGATTTCCTAACCCCATATATTCGCGATTTCCTCCCCAACCATATCTATTCGTAATTGTCCCAACCCATGTATTCGCGGATTCCCCACCCCATGTATTCATTATTGTCCAACCTCATTTATTATTGACCTCCCAACACCAGGCATTCCTCATTCTCACCTCAAAATAGACGTTATCTGTTGATACCTGATTATAATATTGTAATTTATAATTTGTTGCATAAAGTAAGAACCGGCGGCCCACTAGCGATGAGCTGCAACGAATGCAATTGAACTTTCGCTTACATTAATTCAAATAGTGTACATGATATTGAAGTATTATGTGTAGTATAAAATAAATTGAGAAAGCTTTTGCCAGACGATAGGAATGAATGATTTAATAATTAATAATGTTATATAAACAGAAATTAAACATGAAGCTCTCTAGACGTTCTACTTTAGAACTAATCCTCTTGCTATCAAAAAGTAACCAAGTTTGGGCCTATAGGCCTGTTGTTGTCTTCCTACACTTGTAAACAATTGTAAACTGGTATGTCCATTGTGTTTACGATGGGTCTGTAGATATTTCTTCTGGTGATGATTTGCATTGTCCTAAGTTGCAAACATATTCCTAATTCTGATTCAACTCTTTATATGATTTCTGAGCAAGTGAGTGCAGCAATTTACAAAGATACTGTATACCTACTGGGCATCTGCAACCAAGTATGAGAGAAGGGGCAATCATGCAGCACGGCATGGCTTCAAGTGTGCGTTTGGGATATTGGTGATATAACTTTTAATTCTAAAGATTTCCTGCAGTATCTACACTACATCAGATAAATGAGGGTAGTCTTTTGGTCGACCAGTTTTCCTGTATGCGTTGGCTCTCGTGCACGAACATGCCAACCATGGGGTTGTACTGGAGGGGAAAAAGAATATAAATTCCATTTTTGTCAGTCATCGTCGACACAGCGACAAAAGGTGCGGGCGAGGCTGGGTGGACGACAAGAAAAGCTTTTTGAATAAAAAAGGAAACACGCGGCAGGAGGGCAGTGTTGGCAGGCACTGAGGGGCAGTGCAGTGTTGGCAGGCACTGGGTAGCAGGGCAGTGTTGGCAGACACTGAGTGGCAGGGCAGTGTTGGCAGACACCGGGTGGCAGCGCAGTGTTGGCAGACACTGGGTGGCAGGGCAGTGTTGGCTGACACTGAGTGGCAGTGCAGTGTTGGCAGACACTGAGTGGCAGGGCAGTGTTGGCAGACACTGGGTGGCAGGGCAATGTTAGCAGACACTGGATGGCAGGGCAGTGTTGGCAGACACTGGGTGGCAGGGCAGTGTTGGCAGACACTGAGTGGCAGGGCAGTGTTGGCAGACACTGGGTGGCAGGGCAGTGATGGCTGACACTGAGTGTCAGCGCAGTGTTGGCAGACACTGGGTGGCAGGGCAGTGTTGGTTGACACTGAGTGGCAGTGCAGTGTTAGCAGACACTGGATGGCAGAGCAGTGTTGGCAGATACTGGGTGGCAGGGCAGTGTTGGCAGACACTGGGTAGCAGGGCAGTGATGGCTGACATTGAGTGGCAGCGCAGTGTTGGCAGACACTGGGCGGCAGGACAGTGTTGGCAGACACTGAGTGGCAGTGCAGTGTTGGCAGACACTGGGTGGCAGGGCAGTGTTGGCAGACACTGGGTGGCAGGGCAGTGCTGGCAGACACTGGGTGGCAGACACTGGGTGGCAGGGCAATGTTAGCAGACACTGGATGGCAGGGCAGTGTTGGCAGACACTGGGTGGCAGGGCAGTGTTGGCAGACACTGAGTAGCAGGGCAGTGTTGGCAGACACTGGGTGGCAGGGCAGTGATGGCAGACACTGAGTGGCAGTGCAGTGTTGGCAGACACTGGGCGGCAGGGCAGTGTTGACTGACACTGAGTGGCAGTGCAGTGTTGGCAGATACTGGGCGAAATGAGTGTTGAGACTCGTGGAGAAAGGACAATATTGGCAGACACTGGGTGAAAGGACAGGACCGTGTGTGCAGACAGTAGGTGTAGAGGCAGTGTTGGCAGACACGGGGGGAAATAGCTGTGTTGGCAGGCACTATGTTGAAAGGCAACGTTGACAGACAATTGATGAAAGCTAAAGGGACTGTTGTTAGGCGTTGGGTGAAAGTGCCGTGATGGGCAAGGCTGGTTGAAAGTGCAGTGATGGGCGACGGTGGGTGAAAGTGCCGTGATGGGCGACGCTGAGTGAAAAGAGCAGCAGTAGAGCCAGTAGTGTCTGTTGTTCCATCAGCATGCTTGTTCTGCCAGTTGCATTGTCAGTTGTATCATTACTGTCGGCACTGCCAACGGCAAAGCCAGCGGCGCCTTTGTTGTCAACATTAGTGCCAGCATTGCCAGATGTGCCAGTAGTGTCTCGGCTGTTGGTATTCGTGCCAGCAGTGCCGGTACTGTCAGTAGTGTTTGTGCTGTCAGCATTAAAACCAGCCATTCTGACAGCAGTGCCGGGATTGCAGCCAGTACTTCCCGCAGTAGTGCCCGCAGTGTCTGGACTATTAGCATTAGTATAAACAGTGCCAGTACTAACAGCAGCAGTACCAGCAGTATAGGCATTGCCAGCATCAGTGCTAGCAGTGTCGCCACTGCCAGCAGCATAAGTGCCAGTAGTATCTGTACTGCCAGCAGTTGTGCCAACAGTCTCTGTACTGCCAGTAGCAGTGCCACTTGTGTATGTACTGCCAGAATCAGTACCAGAAGGGTATCTACTGCCAGCAGCAATGCCAGCAGTGCCTGTACTGCCAGCAGTAATTTCAGCATTTTTTTTTGTCAGCAGTAGTGACATCAGTGTCTGTACTGCCAGCTCAAGAACTACAGTTTGTGTAACCAGAATCAGTGTCAGCAGTCTTTTCAGCCAGCATCAGTGCCAGCAGTGCCGATACTGCCAGCAGCCTTTCCAGCAGAAGTGCCCGGAGTGTCTGTACTGACAGCAGAAGTGCCATTGGTCGGGGAGCGTCACCAGAGACGGGGAGCCCCGATTTCCCACCTAATGGTATTTGGGCGGCGCCTGAATATTGGATGATCGGCGTGACCCTCAATATACGTGCGGCGTCAACTGCACCGTAGCACCTCTTGCACTGTAGCGCCTCCTGGTTCTTCGTGTTTAATGCACTGTAACGCTTCCTGCACTTTAGTGCTTTCCGCTTTGTAGCGCCTCTTGCACTATAGCGCCTCCTACGTTGTAGTATCTCCTGCATGTGTTGAAGCGTCACCTTCACTGTAACACTTCCTTCACAGTTGCGCCTCCTGCACTGTTGAGCCTCCTGCACTGTCGAGCCTCCTGCACTATAGTGCCTCCTGGGCTGTAGTATCTCCTGTAATCTTCCCTACAGTACATCAAAGGTAACCTTGTTTAGGCCAAATTAAGCTGTTCCTCTTATAGAGCAGCAGCGCCTTCGTCGTACGCTGTAGGCGCCTTCTGTACTGTAGCGTCTTC
This sequence comes from Gammarus roeselii, assembly GCA_016164225.1. Taxonomy (NCBI): domain Eukaryota; kingdom Metazoa; phylum Arthropoda; class Malacostraca; order Amphipoda; family Gammaridae; genus Gammarus; species Gammarus roeselii. The sequence goes on along the minus strand of SDVV010026310.1, from coordinate 2,221 downwards.
TGCACTGAAACACCTGCACTGCAGCGTTTTTTGCATTGTAGCGCCTCCTGCAGGCAGCACTTCCTACACAGCGCATCATGCACTGTAGCACCTCCTGCAGGCAGCACTTCCTGCACTGCGCATCATGCACTGTAGCGCCTCCTGCAGGCAGCACTTCCTGCACTGCGCATCATGCACTGTAGCACCTCCTGCAGGCAGCACTTCCTGCACTGCGCATCATGCACTGTAGCGCCTCCTGCAGGCAGCACTTCCTGCACAGCGCATCATGCACTGTAGCACCTCCTGCAGGCAGCACTTCCTGCACTGCGCATCATGCACTGTAGCACCTCCTGCAGGCAGCACTTCCTGCACTGCGCATCATGCACTGTAGCACCTCCTGCAGGCAGCACTTCCTGCACTTCACATCATGCACTTTAGCACCTCCTGCAGGCAGCACTTCCTGCACTGCGCATCATGCACTGTAGCACCAGTGCTAAGGCTGGCATCAATACACCAGCACCAGCACTCAGCAGTAGCACTCTACACTAGCACTCAACAGTAGCACTCAGCAGAAGCACTCTACATCAGCACCAGCACTCAGCAGTAGCACTCTACACCAGCACCAGCACTCAGCAGTAGAACTCTTTACCAGCACTCAGCAGTAGCACTCTACACCAGCACCAGCACTCAGCAGTAGCACTCTACACCAGCACCAGCACTCAGCAGTAGCACTCAACACCAGCACCAACACTCAGCAGTAGCACTCTATACCAGCACCAGCACTCAGCAGTAGCACTCTACACCAGCACTCAGCAGTAGCACTCTACACCAGCACCAGCACTCAGCAGTAGCACTCTACACCAGCACCAGCACTCAGCAGTAGCACTCTACACCAGCACCAGCACTCAGCACCGGTACTGAGCACCAGCACAAAGCACCAGCTCTCATCACCTCTGCCTCATCAACGCCACTAACACTCAGCACAAGCATACAGCATCAGCTCTGAGCACCAGCAATCAGCACAAGCATCCAGCACCAATGCTCATTACCAGCACTCAACATAAGCACTCAGCACCAGCACTTATCAACAACACTCTGCACCAGCCCTCTTCAGCAGCACTGAACAACAAACAGACCTCATCCACAAACAACACTCAATACCAGCTCTCATCACCATCAAGCAGTAGCCGGCACTCAGCACCAGCACTCAGCATCAGCACACACCATCGCATCCATAATCAGCATTCACCAACAGCACTCTACACATAGCACTCAGCACTTCCCAGCTCTTCTCTCAGATGGCGAGACAGGTGGTGACATGCAGCGGGCGGCCCCTGAAGAGCGATCGCATGTTCGATGATGAGTGGCCTGTGAAAATAAAAATCTACGGAGTTGCCACCTGCATTTCTAGCCGGAATTGCAGTGTGGATGAACACCTGACGGGCGTGACGGAAATGACGGACCAGACGGGTATAACCGGCATGATGGATATGTGAAACAGACGGATGTGAGCACGGACCTGACGGATGTGAGAATATATCTGATATGTGACGTAATGTGAACAGACTCCTGACCTATTTGACGGACGCGATGGGAATAAACATCTGGCGCGTTTGACGGACGCGATATGAGCAAACACATCTTTCGCATCGGGAGACGCAATGTAAGCAAACGCCTGACCCACCTGACTGACTCGATGTGAGCATACCATTGTTGGATCTAACGGATGCGATGTGAGCAATCATCTGATTCATCTGACGGATGCGATGTGAGCAATCATCTGATTCATCTGACGGATGCGATGTGAGCAATCATCTGATTCATCTGACGGATGCGATGTGAGCAATCATCTGATTCATCTGACGGATGCGATGTGAGAAAATACCTCTCACATCTCATGGACGCAATGTGAGCAATCGTCTGATGCATTTGAAGGACACGATGTAAGCAAACACCTGACGCATCTGACGGACGCGTTTTGAACAAACTTCTGACACGTTGACGAACGTAATGTGAACAAACACCTGGCATATCTGACGGACGTGATGTGTGCAACATCTGACGCATCTGATGGATGTAATGTGAGCAATCATCTGACGCATCTGATGGATGTAATGTGAGCAATCATCTGACGCATCTGATGGATGTAATGTGAGCAATCATCTGACGCATCTGATGGATGTAATGTGAGCAATCATCTGACGCATCTGATGGATGTAATGTGAGCAATCATCTGACGCAT
>SDVV010026309.1:0-12279 GCA_016164225.1 Gammarus roeselii | reverse complement strand
ATGCCCCTGTTGCCACCAAATGGCAGTAAGCGTGAAGCACTTGCTAGTAGATTGTGATGCACTCGCAGCAGCCCGACGAGCCTTCTTGAGCCCCCCGTGCAACCTACAACGCCTGCTCACAGAAACGGAACATCGGAAAAAACTGATCGCTTTTGGAAAACACACAGGCCTCTACGAGGTAGTGTAGAGGTAGCGAGGTCTGAATCATCTCCGATCCCGAACTCTCTGTCCTCCCTGCGCACTAATTGAAATTTTTTACTTTGACTTCGTGCACAAAGCTGTGCAGAATCACCGGACCGTCGTGCCACGAGAAGAAGCCCTCAGTGACTACACGTTGGAGCTCCGGCGGAGAACGGAGGGAGCTGCTACCACTCCTCTATACAAGACCAACTGCGACTGCAATAAACCTGCTCTTCATATTTTTTTTAGGTTAAACTTGCTAGATATCCGTTATTTAGTACGATTTGTATGTACTAGGCCTACTCTGTACCCGCGCTAGTTACTCTTTTAAAATTGTTAAATTTAATTTACACGTCAAATTTTCTTTGTATCCGCATCAAATTTGCTTGGTGCCTATGTCAAATTTACTTGGTTACTTTGATACTTTGTTACTTTGATACTTTGTTACTCTGTTAGATTAACTCCAAACCCGCTGTGACTGCGTTTAAACTGCTCCGAATCTAAATTTAACCTACTCTTGATCTACGCGTCACCTACTTCACAACTCTTCGACCGCCCTACGGGGGAGTCTGCATTAACTTCGCGTTGGGACTCCGGTGGAACAAGGAAGCAAATAATAAATAAATAAATAAATAAATTCATAATCAAAGTGGGACTGAGACAAGGCTGCGTGATGTCTCCCTCGCTGTTCAACCTCTATATGATGGAGTGGTCATGGAAGTGAACGCGAGTGTTCTGGGTCGTGGCTTCGAACTGTTGGAAGCGAATGAGCAGAGTTAGCAGTTGAGCCAGTTGCTATTTGCTGATGATACGGTCTTGGATGCGGATTCAGAGGAGCAGCTATGTTGGCTAGTGTCTGAGTTTGGTAGAGTGTGTGGGAGGAGGAAGCTTTGAGTGAACGTGGGTAAGAGGGGGAAAGTGATGAGATGCTCGAGGATTGTCGATGCGAGCAAAATTAGTGTCCCCCTAAATGGAGAGCTCTTGGAGGAAGTTCAGTGTTCTAAATATCTGGGCTCCCATGTGGAGATAAATGAACTAGTGGAAACTGAAGTGAAGGTGCAAGTGATGGAGGGGTGTAAAGTGTTGGGTGCACTGAAGAGTGTAAGGAGCTGTAGTACGTAGGGGATGGAAGCAAAGAGAGGGTGTTGTTGTCTCAACTGTGCTCTACGGAGCTGAGACTTGGGTGCGAGCAGATGAGAGAAGAAGGTTGAATCTTTTCGAGATGAAATGTTTGAGGTGCATGGCTGGAGTAACGCTGAGAGACCGGATCACCAACGACGTGGTTCGAAACAGAACAGGGATGGTGAAGAAGTTGGATGACCGTGTGGATTAGCGTGCTCTGAGATGGTTCGGGCACATGGAGAGGATGAATGAAGGGAGATTGGTGAAAAGGGTGATGAATGCGGAGGCGAGTGGTCGCAGGCCAAGAGGTAGACTGAAGTTTGGGTGTATGGATGGTGTGAAGCAGGCGTTAGGAAGGAGAGACATGAATGTGGAAGTAGCGAGAGAGCGTGCAATGAAGAGGCGTGAGTGGAGAATGGTTGTGAATGGTTGATTTTGAAACTGCTCTGCTGTGCTTTCACGCCCTTGGCATCTCGTTGTCGGGATGGTCGTAGGTGGGGGGCGGCCATTATGACGTGGCGGGGGTAAACCAGTGAAAACTGTCGGGCCCTGCTACTCACGACGGATCCTCGGACTGCACTCGTGACCCTGAGTGTATGTTGAGGGGTTACCGGCCGGCCCCTTTAGCACAAAAGGGCTAAGTTTTGTGAGTGTGAGTGTATGAGGGCGTGAGGTGCGCCTTGCCGTCGGCCACCCCCCTTTCTGGGGGATGCGGCCTAGTGTCTTTATCTGTTTCTCATACTAACATGGGCCATAATGTAATTTCTGTCCATTTTGGCCCATGTTAGTTTGAGAAAATAGTAAAAACATTTACTTTCACAAAAGGCTATTTTTTTTGACATGATTGAAGATGGAGATCTTAAAAGTCATAGCTTCAAGCTAGAAAAAGAAATTGATGTTTAAAAGTGGCTTACATAGACATAGTTTGCATTTCTAGTTGGTTGATCCTTTCCCATGAATTTGCCAGATAAATTTCTAGTTAGAAACGATTCTACTCAACATAATCGTCCTTTCACACCAAACACATACATTTGTCACAAAAAAAAATGTGAAGTATCAATCTTTTGGAAAGGCTAAGATATTTAGTAATATATATATTTTTTCAGACATAAAACAAGTTATTTGTATTTTTAGTCAGATAGCTAACTGACTAAAAATACAAATAACTTGTTTGACGTCTGAAAAAAACTTTTATTGCTGGATATCTAAGCCTTTCCAAAAGATTGATATTTCACATTTTTTTTTGTGCCATGTACCCCATAGCAATGTTTTTCATGTTATCCCTCTGATGATTGAAAACTGAACTTGTGTACCTAGGCTAGTGTCTTTTTGGTAAGTTGCGTGATTGGATGACACTGTAATTGAAGGTGGCTAGTTGACAAATAATGATGTGAGCACAGTCAGTGTTTATCTATCTATTTGAAGGTGGCTAACAGACAAATGATGATGCGAGCACAGTCAGTGGTTATCTCTCTGATTGAAGGTAGCTACCAGACAAATAATGATGTGAGCACAGTCAGTGGTTATCTATCTATTTGAAGGTGGCTACCAGACAAATAATGATGCGAGCACAGTCAGTGGTTATCACTCTAGTTTAAGGTGGCTAACAGACAAATGATGATGCTAGCACAGTCAGTGGTTATCTCTCTGATTGAAGGTAGCTACCAGACAAATAATGATGCGAGCACAGTCAGTGGTTATCACTCTAGTTTAAGGTGGCTAACAGACAAATGATGATGCTAGCACAGTCAGTGGTTATCTCTCTGATTGAAGGTAGCTACCAGACAAATAATGATGCGAGCACAGTCAGTGGTTATCACTCTAGTTTAAGGTGGCTAACAGACAAATGATGATGCTAGCACAGTCAGTGGTTATCTCTCTGATTGAAGGTAGCTACCAGACAAATAATGATGCGAGCACAGTCAGTGGTTATCACTCTAGTTTAAGGTGGCTAACAGACAAATGATGATGCTAGCACAGTCAGTGGTTATCTCTCTGATTGAAGGTAGCTACCAGACAAATAATGATGCGAGCACAGTCAGTGGTTATCACTCTAGTTTAAGGTGGCTAACAGACAAATGATGATGCTAGCACAGTCAGTGGTTATCTCTCTGATTGAAGGTAGCTACCAGACAAATAATGATGCGAGCACAGTCAGTGGTTATCACTCTAACTGAAGGTGGCGAACCGACAAATAATGATGCGAGCACAGTCAGTGGTTATCACTCTGATTGAAGGTAGCTACCAGACAAATAATGATGCGAGCACAGTCAGTGGTTATCACTCTAATTGAAGGTGGCTAACAGACAAATAAGGATGCGAGTACAGTCAGTGGCAATCACTTTAATTGAAGGTGGCTAACAGACAAATAATGATGCGAGCACAGTCAGTGGTTATCTATATGGAGAGTTGTTGGAGGAAGTAATATGCTTTTACTATCTGGTCTTTCAAGTGGAGAAGTAACAGATGTGGAAACTGAGCTTAAATGTAAAGTGAGTGAAGGGTGTTGTTTTGGGTTCATCAAAGGGTGTACTGAAATTCATTCCATAGGTATGGAATGCAAAAAAGTGTTGTTTAATGGGGGCGTTGTTCCGACTGTGTTCTATAGGACTGAAATTAAGATGTGAACATTTATAGAGGAATGGCAGAGAGATACGAATGGATACGATCAATAATGACAATGCGCGAATTAGAATAGGGATGGTGAGAAAGTTCGTAGATTAAGTAGATTTTCCTGTTCGAAGGTGGCTCGGACACGTGAGAAGATGGTTGATTGTAGATATGTGAAGAGGTAGATGACAGCAGTGGTGAGTGAGTGTAGACTTAGAAGGAAGTTCAAGGTATGGGTGGATGTCGTAAAGCCATCCATCCACCCACACCTCAAATTAGCCGCAAGGGTCATTGCTAAAGAGAAACATCAATGTGGAGGCAGCGAGAGAACGTGCAAAGAGTTGACGTGCTTGGGGTCAAGGGTTGTGATTGGATTAGCTTGTTTCAGCCCTGTTGTTTATTTCCGCCCTTAGCTGTTTCTTTGAGAAACGGCAAGGATGTGGGTGATGGATGGAGTACCTAGCAACTATGATGTAGCAGAGGTAAACCATGGGAAGCTGTCCAGCCGAGCTGCTTACACTAATCTTGTACCTCACTCATGATCCGAAGTGAATGCATGGGCTCCTAAACAGAACTTTCAGCTCTGAGAGATGTAATTTGGTATTTGTGCTAGTGCGTGTGTGTTTGTGTGTATTTGAATAAATACTGTACATCTTCCTACTGATGTTGGTTAATCCCCAGGTTTGAAATGACTGAGTATTCACAATGAAACATTGCATAGCTATTCCAATTTTGAAATGTTTACCTCAGTCATCACTCATTATAATGTGCCATCCCAGTGTCTTCAAATCAGTTTGTATTTGTGCAGCCCCACTTCCATCTATACATTGCGAAACCCGTACCTGGGCCGTCCGTTACCGCACATCATTATGTCGAGGGAGTTCATGGTGGACCCATTGGTGGGCCTGCAGCCAACGCCCTCTGATGACAACGAAGAAGAGGGAGAGGAGAAGGATGACGTCGCGGCTCCCGTGGTTGAAGAGGACGGCACCAGCGCCAGCGACGAGGACATTTTCGATGCTAACATTTTCGCCAAGAAATTCCAGGCCACTAGCTCTAGGATGGTGGTGAGTGAAGCCGTGATGGCTCTTATGAATGTTTAAGATGAGGTCACATTTCCTAGACCAGCTACCGCTAGGGGTAGATGATTGCTTCTAAGTCATAATACAGCAAACATTAATGTGAGACAGCATGCACCTGCTGCACCCTGAATACATGGTGCAACTAAACAGATACAGACACTAGGCCGCATCCCCCAGAAAGGGGGGTGGTCGACGGCAAGGCGCACCTCTTACGCTCACACTCACACAACTTACTAACTAAAACATCCCCCTTTAAAACTTGAGTTTCTGAACACCAATTGTTGGATTGCAGGTGAGCCAAGTGGATAAATTTGGGAGAAGCACATCAGAGTTTCATTTCATGCTAGCATCAAATATAATTTATAAAGAGATTATATCCTTGAATCCTGCAAGCACTGGTCTTGTGTGTTGCTGCTAACATTGTACTTGCAGATCTTATTTGGCTTTAGTAGTTTTATAGCGAGTCCCATTACATGAAAACAGGTAATTCATTTTGAAGAAAGCTCGGGAAGTTTATGATCTGTCATGTACAAATAGACATGTTGCTATTACCTATTATTCTTTTATGGTCTAGGTAGCTAGCTAAATATTTGTGCTGCAACAATGGTAGTGTCTAGCTTTCTTATGAGGAAGTAAGAATGAGAGTCATGAAGTATACTAAATTTAGCTAGTCTGGACCTATCAAAGGTTGCTTGCTGTCCAGGAGCCATTAGAGTGAATCATTTTGAAATTGGATTAAATATGCTTGTACTTCATCTGTCAACTTTGTTTATTTTTATTTTTACAGTAGTATAATAATAGCTACTGCTCTATGACTAGACTAGATCAAGTATTTTATTTTAATATCTGTTGTGTCTGCTTGTGATCATCTCACCACTGTTAGGGTATTTTGGAATGTTTCAACAGATGCAAATAGATGATTCTGTAAATTTTCTGTTCATATGTAGCTACCACATTCATTTTTGAAGGAATGCATCTTCTGTCGCTAGATCTTTAATTGTTTAATTATATGCCATCTGAAGAAGTCTGTTTCTGTTTGCTTCATGTGTTTACTAACCTACCATCAGGTTGGTGTACCTAACCTACCGTTCAACATTTTCAGGAGGACGACAGCGACTCAGATTGGTCAGACTCTCTTGACATCGAAAAACTAAAACAACAACGAAATGAACTACTACACCAGCAGTCGGCATCCAGCATCCTTCAAAACGGGGCTCCAGCTTTCCCGCACCCCCCGCCTCACGACAGCACCTCCACAGTCAGCGACAACCAAGTTGTCAGGCCTCAGCCAGCTGGACACAACAGCCATTCTGGCGCTGGGCGACGGTCCAACACCGGTGCGGTACATCACAGCGACAGCGACGAGGAGTTCTTCAAGCCTGTTGCTGCTCCGGGTCATAGCACTAATGTAAGACTTCTGTATTCGAGGCTGGGAGAATAGCTCAAACAGGAGATGTGTTACCTGACAAATTTGTTTGATCATTTAAATGGTGTGTAGTAAAATTGCTTCATTCTAATTAACAATTCAAGTATTGGATGGTTAATTTCAAGAGATAATCATCACTTTGGCTTCACGAATTGATCAAATAGCTACATAAGCTCTTATTATTTTTAGAATAATATATATTGTTTGTCATGCAAGTATCTACCTGTTGAAGCAACATACATATACAGACGAAAATAACAATCCAAACGAGGGGTGACCGACGGCAAATCGCACCTCGTGCCTTTTTCACGCTTCAACACGTATGTGTAGAGCCCGACAGCTTTCACGAGTCTACCCTGCTGCATAATAATTGTCGGGCCCTCCCCACCTACGACCATACCGTTTCCAACAAGACGCCAAGAGCGAGAAAGTGCATCAGTGTCTCATCAAAAATGCATCCATTCATCATCACTCTTCACTCACGCCTACCCATTGCAGCCCCCCCCCCCCTCGCCACCTCCACATTCGCATCCCTCCTCTCTAAACGTCTGAGGCCCGCTTCATGACATCCATCCACCCAAACCTTGGTCCTCTCCTAGGCCCACGCCCACCCACCTCCGTTCTCATAACCAGCTCTTCACCAGTCTCCCATTATTCATTCCTCCATGTGTCCGACCCTTATTAGAACACGGAAAAAAACTCCAACCATCCCGATTATATAAATCGTTTTTTTTTTGTATTTCTGCTGGTGTGCTTACTATCAACGCGATCCATTGTCACACTAGTTAAATGACCCTAGTATGTTGAGTGGTCGCGACTCTGAGGTAAATACCTTATCAGTTCCTGTATTTCCTGTGTGGGCGCTGCTTCACAGGATGCACCGTAGTCACCTTACTGCTTCACTGTGTTGTTTTTGTTTTCTTCTCTGTCATCGTGATGTCAGACGTTCTGTTCTGCATATGTATTCATTGGGAAGCTGGCTCAGTGTAAGCAGTGTACACAGTAGAGACAAGTGCTGCTCGTACCCAATCGCTTATATTTTTACTGTTTTTCCTTGTGTTTTTCTTTCATGTTATTTCTGTCAAGTTGATGTATTTCTTTCATTCAAATGTCATTGTGTGTGACGAAAATTTTCAGCCTATTCAACTTGATAAATATTAAAAAAAAAACATGAATCCTGTGTCCAATTTCGCTGCTCATCATTTTGCGACCTAAGTTGCTCGAGTTCAGTACTGCCAATGACCATTTCTCTAGACGAGTGTCCGAGCGCCGCATGTTGATGTAGTTGCGAGCTGTGCGAGTCCTTGAACTCGTTGTGCATTGCATGGTCGTCGGCGTTCGTGAGCCGAAGCTATAGCAGTTGGGCTACAGGATGTGGCCTCTTGTTGCTGCTACTGGTCTCTGTGCTGCCCTCTTTTGGGCTTGGAAAAGTGTAAGTACGTGGCCAGTTGTTGATCAAAGGAGCTTTGGTCACCTCTTGGACGCAGCGTGTTAGCTAATGGTATTGTGTGAAAGCTAAATCCACATGTTAGCTATTTCTTATATTTTGAAGAGTGTCACGTCATTTAGAACGTCTATCAATAAGTGTCTAATGAACTATCTATAAACGGTGCTCTAGAGGACAGGTTGTACATATACAGACACTAGGCCAAATCCCCCAGAAAGGGGGGTGGCCGATGGCAAGGCGCACCTTACACCCTCATACACTCACACTCAAACAACTTGAGCCCTTTTGTGTTGAAGGGTCCGACCGGTAACCCCGCAACACACACTCTGGGTCACGAGTGCGGTCAGAGGATCTGTTGTCAGCAGCAGGGCCAGACAGTTTTCACTGGTTTACCCCTGCTGCATCACGATGGCCGGGCCCCCCCACCCACTACCATCCCGACAACGTGATGAAAAAGGCGGGAAAGCACATCAGAGTTGCGTCAAAATCAACCATTCACAACCATTATCCACTCACGCCTGTTCATTGCACGCTCTCTCGCTACTTCCACATTCAAGTCTCTCCTTCTTAACGCTTGCTTCACACCATCCATCCAACCAAACTTCGGTCTGCCTCTAGGCCTACGGCCACTCGCCTCCGCCTTCATCACCTTTTTCACCAATCTTCCTACATCCATCCTCACCATGTGAACGAACCATCTCAAAACACGCGAATCCACTCTGTCCTCCAAGTTGTACTCTATGGTAAATTTGATGGATTATAAGCTGAGTATTTAATATTTCATTTCGTGCTCTCGGATGGTCGGACCTGACTCTAAATTTCTTGTCAGTTATCCCTATCTATTTAACTTACAATCAAAGAAATATTTGATGAGACACTCCGAGCTAGGTTTGACCGTCCAAGATTATGAAATTCAAATCTTAAGTAGGCCACTCTCTGAACAATCGACCAAATTTCTCATGGAATCAAATCTAGTCTAGAAGTAGATTAGTTTTCGATCATAAATCATGCTTGTATTATTCCAGTTCGTTTAGTTGTGGCAAAAGATTTCTCGCCTCTTGCGGGCGGGCGTATTATTTTTTACCGGGCCGTGTTTCCAGGTGAATGATGAGTGGGTAAGTCATTCAAAAGGGCTCCAGACCCTGACGACGAAAAAGTGTGAAACCATCCGTCCATCAGTCCGTTTTTGAGCTGTCCTTCCGTGAGTTCGTTCATCAGTACGTCCGTCAGTGCGTCCGTTTTGAATTTATAGAAAAATATAAATACTTGAATCCGGTCTCATCATACATTTCAATGCTTTTACAACGTTCAAGCATCATTTTAAAGTATTGTAAAGTAGCATAATGGAATGGAGATAATCTTTTCTCGCTGCAGCGCTCCAGCGCATTGACCTATTGACATGCCCATCGGTCGCCACACCGTCTTAGCGGGGTATGGGAACCAGGCACTGCATAACATACCTACCAAAAGGCCAGTGCCGTCAACTATATATTTTTTTGTAGCCCAGGTGCGGGCTCTTAGTGTTCTGATGCTCGTGATTCATGTAGCACCTGCTTATTGTGGCTCTTCACCTGTCTAATCCCAATTCTGTGCGGAGCACCTTCTCAGTTACCTTCGAGAAACCAACCTCTTGGCTAAAATCTGATGTGTTGTGAATTTATCATAGTTCATCTTACCTACCGATAGCATCCTCCATCCCGGAGGACCACTGTACCTTCACTCATTTAGAATAGAAAATTATTGTGATTTCTATCTAGAAATTGTATTGACCAAAGCATGCCGTGAGTCGAAGCAATCCTAGAAACGGACGATAACTTATCGATGACTTCATGCAGCTCTGACTGCTGGTATCTCGTTTGGTGCCAGTGATTTCTATCTAGAAATTTTATTGACCAAAGCATGCCGTGAGTCGAAGCAATCCTAGAAACGGACGATAACTTATCTATGACTTGATGCAGCTCTGACTGCTGGTTTCACGTTTGGTGCCAGAAGGTCATTGACTCCAGTGCACTGGAAAACCTTGGCACTCTAATCTATGCTCTAGATCCTTTGCCTCTCAGTGACGAGCCCTGCTCGCCCCTGCTGTCTGGAAGCTTCCTTCCTATCAGCTTCAGGGGTTGTCCACCGTGTGGCTTTTCTCCTTTTTCTTGGTTGGACTCCGAATCAAGAATGTTCCTAGCCTGAATAGACGATGATGATTTCTCCTTATCGCTCTTTTTGGCCCTGGTTCACTACCGTTCCCGGTTCGTCCACCCGATCTCGGGCTGCCCCTTCACCAGCCCACCTTTTTTTTGTTGCGCGATATCTGCACTATACACTCGCTTCAGTCTTCCTCTACCAGCTCCCTGCGACAAGTACCCGCGAGATCTTTTGGATCTTTTTCGCGGCTAGATGGGGACATACTTCAATTTTCGCTCACCCCCGTCCCCGCTCTCCTGCAGGAGGTATCTTCCACTCGGTTTTTGTTCTTGTTTATTCCAGCTCCTACTGTGGTGGAGGAGCCACGGCCAGTACACCGCCTTAAATGTCCAAATACTCACCGACATGAGCATGTTGGGAATGTTACTACCGGTGCAGGCCCCTATATTAGACTTACACCACTGACAAAATGAATGCTGGCTCGAGGGCGCTCTCGCAGATAACCCCTCTGATACCCCTTTGACTTCAACGAGGTCGACCCCTCTTGGTACACTCATCTCTTCCTTCTTTCTCTGTCAAGTGTTCACTCGGGTGCATTCGTGAGATGCCTTAGTTTTCAGGTCCCTACTATTGCCTGTTTTCCTAGGGACTCATCACACTGGTCATGCCACCAATCACCAAGGATGATCCTTGACTACCGGACTGCTTCTTTCCTTCGTTTTGTGACATCCAACCATCGGCGGCTGTCTGTAATACTTCGTTTCCCCGAGCTTGTCTGATGGCTCGCTCTGCCTTCAGACAACTGAACCGATGGTTTCCTTTTTTATTCGAGGCAGGGCGCTTAGTGTCAGGCGTGCCAATCGCTATTCCACCAGCGCCACCTCCTTTTCATGGCAATTTCTGCCTGTGTCTTCCCTCACCCTCTCCGCTTTCAGCCTTGCTAACTTTCTGGCTGCTCATTGGGCACATTTTTCCCCTCACACTTTCCCTCTATCCTGCAATGTTATTATCTATGCCTACGTCTAACGAACAATGTGATGTCCCGAGCAATCGATATGTTGTCAGGGAGGCTTTCCAGGTACTGTAGCTGAAAGTCGCTGTTTTCGTCATTCTTATATATTTTGGTCAATTTGATTTGATCGAATCTCATCAAATTTTGATACTTTGGCAGAGTTCGCAGTTTTCTGCATTTTGACCGGCTTTCGCCTCACCTATTGCTCCCACTCGAAACCTTAACTGCCAGTTGACTGTTGATAGATACCCACTGTTCTCGGCCGTGACCCAGGTTTGAAGCAGCTTATACCGTGCCAACCTCCGGCCTTTAAAATTGTGATTTATTGGTCACTTCAAGAGAGCTTTTCGCGTTAAAATAACTATTACTGTTAATAAATGTGTGTGCTAAAAAGCCCTGTTACTCAAATCTAATGTAATATAATCTACTAAATGCGTAATTTTCATCGCCTTGCTAAGGAAAAAGCGCTGTTGCCGGAAAGTACATCCTCCTCATCCGCGAGGCTCCGAGGCGCAAGGGCCCGTTTGGGTGCTGGTACGAGGACTAGCCGCAAATTAAAACACTGTGAGTCATTACCTGGGGTACCTCTATAGAAGACCTCAATAAAAAATGAAGATGACTGCACTGATCTTTTGGTAGGTATGCTATGTTATGCCTGGATCGCAGCTCCCGCCGAGATGGTGTAGAGACCTCTGGGCGTAAGGTCTATGGGCCACAGCGCTTTTCGCTTGGCAAGGCGATGAAATTACGCTCCTAGTAACAAGACAATATATTTTTTTTACATTCGGATATTAAGTTGTTAAATTATGTCTCCTTGTTTTGCAGTTATAAAAGCGTCCCAACTATAATTTCAAAGCTCATGTGGAGCTACCGTATCCACCGCGTGTCGTAGAAGGCGACTAAAGGGGCGCCCTGTAGCCAGGAGTATAATCGGCTACCGCAATCCCCAGCGTGTCGGAGACGACAAAACGGGGCGGAGCGAAGGGGCTAGGAATCCCGTTCTCTGTAAAAACCTTTCCTCGAAGACGGCAAGACGAGCGGGGGGAGGAGAGGCACACGCCTCTCCAAACCCTATTGTTAGGGTCGCTGAATGTGCGTGGCTGTAGTACGAGTGATGTAAAGAGGAGGGAGATTGGTGATATGTTTTTGAGGAGGAAGTTAGATGTGTTGGCGCTGAGTGAGACAAAGTTGAAAGGTAAGGGCGAATGTGAGTTTGGTGCTGTAAGTGGAAGAAAGACTGGTGTGGAGGAAGGTAGGGCAC